>VYZX01010396.1:55813-117549 GCA_013401335.1 Brachypteracias leptosomus
TCCTCTGGGGCCTCAGGGGTCTGGGGCTCCTCAGGACAGCCTCCAACAGTACAGACAGAGGCAAAGAAGGCATTCAGTAACTCCGCCTCCTCTGTATCCTCTGTCACCAGGGCACCTGCCTCATTCAACAGTGGGCCTACATTGCCTCTAGTATTAGTTTTATCTGCAATGGATTTGAAGAAGCCCTTTCTGTTGTCCTTGACCTCTCTTCACAGAGCCCTTGCTGCTTCTATCCTTCTTTTTCACCTGTATGAGACAAACCTATGGAGAAATGTTGCTATGTGGTCTCCTGTAGAAAGAGTTAATCTTTAATCTTTCATTAGAGGTGTGATGTGTAAGGAAAGGTTGGTGGATCCATACTGCTGCGGGGCTCAGGTTGGTTGTTTTTTTCCTTTCCTTCCTCATGCACAAGTCTCCAGGCTCAAGCCAAACTAGCAGCATAAATCTGCTCATCAATTTAATGAGAGGCCAAATTCCTTGAGGGTGCCTTTATACTATTGCTTTTTTGTCTGAAGAACAAGCAGTAATACAATTGGTACACACAGTAAGTGCATGTGTGATTTGTTGTGGGTCTGTGCCAGTACAGATCAGCTTGCAGTGGTTGATTGTGTTCCTTGATATGGTCTTCTCAAGTCTATAGAACTTAATGACTAACATACAAGGGATGTGGACGTTCAGGTGAGTGGTAGGGTTGTGCAAGCAGTGCTCTTGCAGGAGCCAGAGTTGTATGTAAGGCCTCTGTAGTACTTTTAACCTTGCCTGCTTGCTGATCATCTTCTGTTAGATCAAAAGGATCATGTTAGGACAAAACACTGGTAAAATGGAGAGATAGTTTATTACCCACCTGTTATGTACGTTTCAATGGATTTGACTGAAACAACCCTCTAGTAAGTTTATACTACCCTCTTGCAACATCAGGGTTAAGTTTCTGGTGTGTTTCAGTGTTTTTTTTTCCCCTTCCAGAACAGGACTCTAGTGTGCTGGTGGGATTCTCAGCAGCCAAAGCATGGATTTGTAATTTTTTTTCTGAAAAGTTTCTAAGCCCATCCAGAATATTTCAGGTTGGGTAAAACTGGGGAGAGACTGGAGTGTTTGATTTCAGCTATACCAGATGGCTTGGGTGAGTTTGGCTGCAGGGGTTTTGTGCAGAAGCTGCTCTCAGAACCCGAGCTGGAGTTTAATCCTATATCATGCTGGTTGGTGTCTCTCTCTCTAGTGTTGGCTAAATTACAATAGAACTTCATAGCAGCTTTGTGTAATCCCATGCTGCAGATACCCACAGGGGCAGGGTGCTGATTAATTCCCAGTTCTGTTGCAAGCAGCCTGCTGCTATATGAAAATATTACCATTCCTAACAAGTCAGCAGAAATTTTCAAAGAATGGTTTCAGCTGTTTGCAGCTGGACTTGTCCCCACTCTTCTACCTCATGGAGAAAAGGGGGGAACTCCTGTTCTGTACCATCACTCTCCTGCAGCCCAAGTCTGACAGAGGACACTTGTATAGACTTTTCTTCTCTCTTGGAGAGCATGAAGACCTTAGCTCAGACCTATAGTGGTAAGAGTGAAAGGATGAGGAAAGCTTATGCTCTCAAATATAAGGGTTTCTATTTTTCACGTGCTTACTTTATACCTTCAGCTGCTCATGCGGTGCTTTGTTTTGACCATGCTTGGTGGTGTTGGTGTGATCAGCTATTTCGTGAGGGTGCTTGGTGCTCTCTTTGCCCCAACAGCAGTGGCAATGGCATGAGACAACTGACAGCCACCAAAACAGCACCAGATGGAAATCCCCCATGTAAGCTTTGCGTGGCTTCACCTCTAAATATTTTGGCTCTTCATTTAGGCTTATGTTTGTGGATTTTGTGGGGTTTTTTCTTCAAAGCATTGTTTTATGTAATTAAAAAATGTTGATTACATGCAGTCACCAGCTGTGCCGGCCACAATTTTACAGCATACAGAGCTCTGTGACAGATCTGTTCAGATGGATTGGTCACATTTGTCTCTAATACTCCATCAGGCTCCAGCTTTCTTGTTATGCTTTCATAGCCTTTGTGTTTACTGTAATGCTAATGTAGAGTTGAAGAAAAGCATTATGGACAGTTCTCCCATTAGTTTAATCATATTTTAAATATATTTCTGTAGCTGTGAGTTCTGTTAAATCATGTCTTATTCTAAAAAGAAAGCCTGAGGAAGTAATTTAAATCTCTCATGTGATCATTTCATAAGATACCTTCCAATATAGGTTGTTAGAAGGAATGAATACTGAAATTTCTTCTGTGTTTTCCATTCCACTCATCACTCCATGAGTTAACATCCTCTGGTTTTCAATCACATCAGTTTTAAGCTGTACACTTCCAGGCAATGTCCCCTGCCTTTCTGTGGAAATCACTGCCTGTGGAAATACTGTGGAAATGCCTCCTGCAGTACTGGCAGTGACTTCCCATACACCCATCAAGCTGAAGTGATCAAAAGCTGCTGCGGTTGTAGGCTGTTTGGAGTCTTCCCCCCCTTGTGTGTTTGTATACAAAATACTGTTTGTATTCATCAACCTTCACTTTCGGCTCTGTACTGTGTAAAGGTACCTGTTAACTTTTTTTGGTGCAAAAACTGGTATTAACCATGTACTTCGATTAGTGGGGTTTTTTTAAAATATAAATTATCTGATCCTAAAGCACCTGAAAAAGGAAAGCAGCAAGCTTTGGCAGTGCTTTGCCCTTCCCCAGGTAGCAGGCGTATACCAAAGTGAATGATATAAAAACATTTCCGAGAACAGTTAGTACAAGGGGCACATACAGTTTTCCCTGGAACAACAATCACAATGTACTATTGGATTTTTTTTTTTATATTATCCTCTATTTGGATAGATTTAAAACACTCCCAGTCCTGAAAATTTTGCTTGTTTGCTTAGCAATTTGAAGAGAATTGTAGCTGAAGGCTTCAGCTCTTTGATGATGTCCCTCGAAAGGCAGGCTCCTCATTTGTCATCTATTCAATTTTTCTTGTCATTAGATCTTTATTTGTGTGTAAAGAGAAAGACATACAGTATGGTTCTGTAAAAGAAAAGCCTTAAATGTTGTTTTCTTGTAGCATGAACAGAACAAATTTGACAGCAATTACAGTGCCAGTGCTCTGAGTAGGGTGGTGCTGAGTGACTGGAATAATTTCAAACAGCATCACTTCGCTTTGGCAAAACAACAGTGTCCAGAGCAAAGTGAGTGTGATATTTCTCGTGTGTCGCACAGCCCCCGGTAACTGTAGAATGCCATTTTTTTTGTGGTTCTGTACAAACATATCGGAGAACAAATAGGTGGGTGGATGACGGGCTGACTAGCTCAAGGTCACACAGGGTATTGTTCCAGAGGGACCATCCCAGGAATATTGTAAGAGCTCACAGAGAAAACCAGCTCATCTCTAGCCTCCCATGCTGCTTCACAAGGAAAAAATGCTGGAACTCAAATAAAAGGTATTGTGTCATATTCATAGTAAATTTTTTAAAAAGCAATTATGGAAGGCAAGAGCTTGATTTGTGTGTTTAGGATGTCTTATAAAAATCCCAAGAATGCTTTAAATAGAATTTAAAGTGAAAGCATTAGAGCCATGAACTCTCATTTCATATTTTCACTGTTGAAGTTGTATAACTAAAGGCACATTCAGGAAAAAAAAAAAAAAGGTTATTTTAATGGGAGAAGCATAATTTTAGCACAGCTGCAACAGAAGTACACAGGACCGAGCTCTGCCCACAGTTGCCTTTGGAGATAGCTGGGTTTAATCCACTCACAGAAGCCACCTGAAGAAAATATCTGACATGCTGTTACTAATTTCATTTGTGGAAGATGAGATAAATATTAATGAATATAAACACCCATTAAATGTAGACTAGTTAACACCAGTTAAATAATTATACCTACTCAATTAATATGCAAAGAGGTACTTGGTAGTCAGGATGACATTCAGCTGGCATGATATTTTCTGAAAGGCAATTTCTGCAAATTTTGTTAATGCTGCCTGAAAAACCTTCTGTTCCACTCTTAAGTTGGGAGCCTGCAGACACCTTTTCTTCATGTTAAGGTCATTTCCATCCCTCTTCTCCTCTCCCCTGTGCTTCCTTGGCAGCACCAATCAAAGCATTTGAGGACTGCCTGGTGAGCAGCTCTTCATTATCTCAGCTAGGACCAGTTTTTGGATCCAGCACACTGCATGGCCTCGTAAACAGCTGCTGCAGCTCAGCTGGGGAGCAGGACTAAGGAACTGAGGTTTGGAGAATATAGCAACAAGCTGACTGAAGTAAAATAACTGCAGTTAATTCATGCTGCCACTTTGGGGCTCCTGCTTAAAAAGATTATAAAACATTGGAAAGTGTCAAAATAATCAGAATCTATCATATAACAGTAGGAAACACTGGAGCTGTTCTTTAAATAGCCAGTGACACAGGCAGAAGATTTTTGTGTGTTTTCTTAGGGCTTACTTTTCCCTTTGAAATCATAAAGTAGGTTGCTGATTTATTCCTTAGCCTTTCATGGTGGTGTGAACTAAAATCTGGAGGTGGAACAGTGTGTATTTGTATATATCTTCTGTAATACTATGCATCTTATTATGGAGAACGGGCAGCATATAATGTGCAGTTAAATAAATATTTATGCATTTTAACAAATTCATAAACAGATTATGTAATTTAACATGGAAGGTGATTTATAGTGTTCATGTATTTATTAAGTATACCTGGAGGATAAGTAAAATCGAGGACGAGAAGTCTCTCCAGAGTCTGCTGAAAGCTGTCTCCACCCGGATGTCATAAAAGAAACAGTGATGTAGGTGCTCAGGAGGACGAGTTGCTGAACTTGCCTTGTTTTCAATGGTCAGGACTCAAATGTGATGCTACTGAACAGTAGGATGTTTCTAATTGAGCTTTGTAATTTTATGACCTCTTTGGCAGCTTTTGCATTTCACTTGACCTTGCTTTTGAACTGCTGCAGGCTTGTTTGGGTTTTTTTTCCCCTCCCGGAAGCTAGGGTTGCTCATGCTATCTTCTCTGCCTGTAGATGACTCCCTCTGATTCCCTTAGTGTGGTCCCTGTTGCAGGCACAAGCAGGGACTTCAGGAGGCAATGCGTCCTGGTAGATCCATGTGTTTACCCAAATCTGTAGGCACTCCGAGCCTATACAAATGGTTACCACTTAACTGTTGCCATTTGCCATTTAGAATGTTTCATGTAATGTCTTATAGATGGTGTGTTAGGCTGTGCCATGTAGCTAAATAAGACTTTATTTTTATCCCCAGGTTTCTATCTCAGTATTACAACGTGGTTTCTTCCAGGTTGCCTAACTCAGGACTTGTCTCTTGAGCAAAAGGGAGTGAGCTTTTGGTAACAGCAACCTTAAAGTGGCACTATTAAATGAATAACCACAATTCTCCTTTTGTAACTGTGGGATTAGTTTATATCTCTACGCCTGCAGGGCAAATGCTTTTTGCTTCGTCACAATCCCTTAACATAAGAAATACTTGTTAGGACTGTGACAACCCTTCCTTTCAGTAGTTCTGGTAAGCACGACAAGTGAGCAGGTCAGCACTTTCCTTTGTCCTCCTCATACCATTAATGTATGTGTGGGATAATCGTGGGAACAGAAAGACTTATTTGAAAAAATGTCAAGAAAGCCAAAATGCTTAATGCTTTATTTCTTTTCATACTAGTCGTCGTTCAAGAGAAAGAAGTGCTGACTAGCACTGCTGATGATGATGACAGACAAATAGTAAGATCTCTGCTTAGAATAGAGGAAGAAAATACATTTAAGAGAGCTCCTGGGAAATCAGGTAGTTTCAAGCTGTCTGGGTGTCAGGAATTTCAATAAGAAGTTAGCTGAAGTGATTTCAGAATGATTTGTGGGTTTTTTTGACAAATTATGGTGGATAGGTGAGGAACATGACTGCTGCAAAAGTGGTGCAGTACCTGTCTCAAGAAGGAATTAAAAAGAGGACTGAGGTAATTACAGATAAGTTTAATTTTCATTTACAGAAGAAAAAAAATCTGTCTGGAATACACTGGACAAGTAAATAAACCATGTGCTTTTGGAGGAAAGTCATCTCAAACCAAAGTAATATCATCCTATGGCAACATTAAAAGGTCTTATTGCTGGGAGGAAGGTAGTAGATGACAAATACCAAGTCTTTTTGGCATAGTTGTACCTCATGTGACTCTCGAGGAAACTGGGTACAAAATGGTCCAATTATACTACCTGGGGGGTGGGGGAGATTTAAATGTGTATTTTCAGGTGCTTGTCCCAGGAATATTTCTTTCAGCCTTGGATGGTGAATAGAAAAGGTAGTTTCATATGTTTATTAACAAATCAGTACAAGTTTGGAGAATCTGTAAGCAATTGGGAGAGAGATATGGCTGGGATTCAAACCTTGACAAATGGAGAAATGTTCATGGAAAAACTAGGATGCCATACCATAGAAGTAAATGCAAGTTGTTGTATTTAGGAGAAAAAAACCCAGCTCTGTAGACAGCAGCAGATGTCCGGCTGTTGTGAGGGCAGAAACTGCTGGTGTTTATACTGGGTCACAAGCTAAACATGAGTCAACAAACTTGTCCTGTTGTGAAAAAGCAAATACCATGCTGGGGTGTAAACGGTCCTGCAGACAGCAAAGCACACGTTGCTGTCTCTTCATTCCACTCAGCATGGCATGGTCTAGGCTACAATACCTGATCTGGGGGGTTGGAGCTGGGCCCTTGAAGAGAACCTGCGTGCTGCTGTAATTCCTGGCCAATGCTTCGGGACCAGCAAGGAGCAGCACTGTTCTCTTGCTGCCTCATGACTTGGGTGTCAAATGATTCTCTTTGATATAGAAATGCTGTTTCCTCCTGTCTGCGAGCAGGGAAGGCAGAGACTGATGTGAGAGGGTTGGCCAGGTGGCCAGATTGGGTTCTCTTTTTGGTGTCGTGTGTGGTGCTCTCCTAAAGCTCCATTCCTGGCCCACACACAGTTGACTTGTTATGCTGGTGTGCTTTGACAGTTTGTTTTACATTTGGCCACTTCATTTTTTTTAATGGGTTTTTTTTTGGAGGTGTTGGTGTTTTCCAAGAGGGAGAGATACTGATATTAAGGTAGCTGTGACAGCCCATTATTATTTTTTATTTTTACTTAATCTCATATTTCTCTCAGATTTAACCTTATAGACCCAGCAGATGATCATGTTCCCAATACTTTTTTTTTTTAAGAGCAGAGAGGCTGTTTACATCGTACTTTTGTTGCAGATTCTGGGTGCTGTCTGAACTCCATGGTACTCCAGGAACTTGTACCCACATTGCCTTTGTAGGTAGTCTGAGCATAGGATCATCTGGGTCTGGATCAACTTGACTGCCCATGCAACTCTGGGGACTCAGGAACATCTTGTCTGCCTGCTGTCAGGCAAACAGTGTCTTTACAAAGGCAGATGATAGAAAATCCTGAAATATAACCCTCTTTCTACAGGTCATCTTGTTTGGACATCTTTAATCATGCGTAAGGAGACTGCAAGCAGGATATGCACAGCTCGGTGAATAAATAAAGCTTTGTGGCTTTAACACATAGTGAGGACAGGTAGGTTTTAGCAAGCTGCTAGACCAGGTGTTAGTATTCTTCTACCTAAGACATCCAAAGAGTCTTTGCTGACCCTGCAGGCATTGCCAGGAGCAGAAGGGTTGGTCTCCAGTGCTCCCTGCTGTATGTCCTTAATGGTGCTCAGCTGCTGTCTTCTGTCCCTGTGAGTATTTCCAATAGAATTTTCAATATTGATATTTTTCCCCTTGAATCTTTGAGCTGCTGGCTTTCCCTTCTGCAACAATACTGTAACTTTGTCTTATAAAATGGAGTTATGCTAGATATCTTTTCTTTTTTTTCTTTTTTTTTTCCACTTCTTGTGAATTTCTTCTGCCTGTTTTAGGTAGCAGAATGGCATTGAAGTTAGGCATTGGGCCCTTGGACACTGCTGAACTGCTCAGAGAGGATGCAGAAGGTTTACAGAGAGAGGATTACACTATCCACAGTTCTGGAGGCAGCGTTGATGTCAGGCGAGTGATGGATTAGGCTGGCAGGGAGGAAGGAGGGTAAGAGCCAATCTGAAGCACCCCAGAGCCAGCCCCATCTCCCCCCAAACTCTGATTCTGGGGACTGCATTGGCTGCCTTCTTAGGGGACAGACCTTCCCAGCTCATGGTTACTTGAAAGAGCCTTTCTGTTGCCTCACAGCACAGCTCTAGGCTTTGAGGCTGCAGTGATAAAAATCCAAAAGAGGAATTAATCTGCAGGACCTTAGTCAGAGCTGGCATGTGGTTTTCCAGGCATGGAAGCCAGTTCTCAGCATCTAAATAGCTGGACTGCATTTAGATATCTTGGCCAGTGTCATGAGAGCATCTAAATGCAACAGCCTGGGTACTGGAGAGGGATGACTTAGTTCCTGAGCCTCTTGTTCTTTGCCAAATGGTACCCGGGTCACACCTTCTTTCCCAGAGGATGAAGACTCACACATCTCCTCTCCAACACACCACTCTTTAAATAGAGGCTCAGCAGTTTTCCCAGGTGTTAGTTTAGCAATGCAAAAGCTAAACAAACAGCAACAGATGGGAAGTCCCCTGTTGTTGTGCACCACAAAGCCAGAAGACGACTCCAAAACACGTTTTGCAGAGCCACTGCTTACAGCAGGTTAGTTCGAGTGAGCGGTGAGCTACAGCCAAAGGAAATGAGAGAGCAGCAGGAGCGTTGTTATATCCTTCTCAGCTGTGATTGGGAAGGAGCATTGGAAGATGATGGCTCATTTCTGAACTCTGTATGTTGCTGCTGCAGCAAGGGTAAATGCAGAATTAATAGCAGGGTTTTTTGAGAACTTTTTTCTCTTTAGAAGCACTTTACCAAGAGTGTTGCTCCCAGGGGTATTTACTTTAGGAGAAAGAGATGTTATCTCAAGAGTCCTTTCCCAAAAGAGTTCTCTTATATGATGTTTCAGCAAGAAAGACCTTCTCTGCAGACTATGATTTCCCTCAGGAGATTAATCTGCTTTGCAGAACTTTTTCTTGTGTTTTTCAAAAAACTCATTTCTGTCTCCATTTATTTGAAAACAACACTTAAGATCACTTGTAGCCTGCGGCCTGTTGATCTCCTGTGATGGGGTGGCCTCCCTTACCTCTCAGGCTGGACTTTGGTCACACAGAAGTTACAATACAGCCATCTGTAGTTTATGTCTTAGTTCAGTACTGCCCCTGGCTCAGACTCTGCTTACAGGCATTCAAAGCCCTGGCTCACCGTTCTTTCTGGAAATAATTTCTTGCTGCCTTCAGATAAATGTCCAGGAATGTGGCCTCAGGATCAGGGAGTAGGGGAATCAGACTACACAAGCAGTCAAAACTCAGTGCTTTTTCTCTTGGTTTCCCTTTGGGAGTATATTTGCCTTTTCTGCCATTTGCAAGCCCAGTTTAGCCCACAAAGAGCTTTACCGGAGTCCAAGGGTCACAAATTCAAATCCGGATGAGTAGAAGTATGGTGCTGTTTCCCACCAGTGTTGCCATGTGATGGTGTTTGGAGCTAAAGGACTTCTTAGGATGTGGGGTGTCTGAAAAACACCTGAGTGACTATCTCTGGGGTTTATATTTCTAAGGCTGGGTATTGCTGAATTCACAACCTGGTTTAAGTAGGGCAGAATACATGTGTGAGGGGAAAGGAAGGGAAATGTCACAGGCAGGTGGACTGCTGGTGAAGCTGTCTGCCTCTGCAGGGACTAGGCTTCCCAAGGTGGATCCAAGCCATCAGACTTCACAGCCAGGACAGGCTGCTAATTTCAGTAATGGCACTGCCCATTTTTTCTTTGAAAGATGCTTGGGTTTTGTTTATTCACAAGGGAGTTGTGTTTTGTGAGCACCCCATCCACCACAGGGGATGTCTTTGTGAGCAGAGGGCCAGCACTAATGCCATCTTGCGTAACTGTAAATGAATTTGCCCTTTATACAGTGCTTTCCACCCCTGTTGAGCTGAGAGCCTGCACCACTCACAGAGATGCTGCCATTTGCAGTGCTCGTTCATCCAGGCTTCCACACCCTGGTGCCTCTAATCCCAGACAAAACACAGGCTGCGAAGCAGTGAACACAACGAGACCTCTATTCTTAGCCTGGACAGTCTCAAAGCTGGTTCTCTGGGGTGTCGAGCAATGAATATGCAGCTACTGGAGCTCTTGACAAAGCTGCATGAATAGCAGCATTTGTCGTTAGCCCTGAACATACACTCCTCTCCCTCTGGATCTGTAGCCTTCACTGCAGCTTTTTGCAGTTACATAAATATGGCCTATTTTCCCCTCACAAATTAACATCTTGCTCACTAAGGCTTTCGCACATGTACAAACCAAATCCTCTGATTTTTCACGTGCAGCTAGAAGTCCTTGCTCACCTGGGGAAAAGCTGTCCCTGCCTGTATAAAGCCTTCACAGTGGTGATGGACGGTCACACTGATGTGTCCCTTGTGAGTGGCACAACCTTGCAGAGTCCTGGGCACCGCATTGCAAATCATCTGAGGTGCCTTATCCTTTTTCTCCTGGGAAAGTCAGATCCCAGCCATGTGGCTGTGAGGATGCCAGAGGGTCTGCCTCCATGGCAGGCTGCACAGCGTCCTGGAGGCTGGAAGGTTGTCTGTATGCTTTGGGGCACAGAACAGATGGCTCCTTGCTCCCCAGAAGACACAGATGTGGGTATTATTTTCCCCAAACATGGTTCAGGCCTGCCCCCCTGCATATACTGGGAGATTGCACTGCACTATATCTGCATTAAAAACAGCCCTATAAACAATGGATGTCATTTGGAAATCTTCCAGCCCTGGGGTGTAAGAAAGCTGCATCAACTGAGGCTCTGGTTGGCTTCATTAGCCATATAAGTAATGCAGACACATAGGGGTGGAAAACAGATGCCAACACCCTCCTTTGCAGTGATATTATTCCCCATTTCAGCAGCCTAAAGGGATCCAGCTCCCCAGTACTGTTGGAGTCTCTCCATGGTGCGGAAAATGGTCAGGATCTTGACATAGCATCAGATCTCAGCTTCTTACTCCTCTTTGTGGTGGGAATAAGGGTACCTGATTGTAGGTCCTGAAATGATCATCCCCTGGGTCAACGTATCTTCTTCTACAGTCAAAGAAGCCATCCATAGATATTGATCCATAGTGAGACCTTTTCTATCCCAAGGATGATGGCATGCTGTGACTAGAAATAGGTTCTGACAGCTCCTGGCAGTGTGGCTTGTGAGGGAGGGGTTTCCTGGAGCTGGGCACCAGCACCCTTAGCCCAAGTGGACAGGCAGGCAGTTTGGGGTGCTGTGTTTTGGCTGAGTAGGACTGGGTCCTATTCTGCTCTGCTGTAGACGTGTGTGATCTCAGGTGAGTCTTGAAGGTGTATTATTGAAGATAATCATTTAGAGATGTACCTGGCAATGTAGTGTACTCTCAGGTTAACTTCTGTGGAGGGTATTGACTTGGAGATTCTCTGCACTCATCATCATTCAGCACATCGCACCCACGGATTTTTATTAACTGCAGCCCTGGGCTAGATATCCATCTATGTCTGAAATCACCCATGGGCAATGAGTGGGGAGATGTGTTAAACAGATGACTAACAGGGTTCAGGGGAGGGTATAATATCTTAAGCACCTGACTTTGTTTTCATTTTAACCCTTCTGACCAAACTGAGCACCCCAGGTGAGACTCAGCCCCTCTGAGTAGTAAATCACTGAGGCAGGAGTGGAGTAGAGGTGTGGAATCTTTCAAAAAGCTGCCAAATGCATTAGGTACAAAGCTCTCTCTTCCTTCCAAAGGGACACACACTTCTAAGTATGTGATGCTTTAGAAAAGCACATTGCAAAAATCTGTGGAGTGAGGAATCAGTGCCCCTTTGGGGAGGATGATGGCTAGATCTCTGAATCCCCGGTGTTGTGGGTCTGTCATTGCAGACAGCAGAGCGTCAGGGACTGCAGGCAGCTCTGCACACAGCTTTCTGTGCAACTTGCAAAGGGGAGCTGTTATGGCTGGAGTGTCTTTCCACACCCTCCAACAGCCCTGCCAGGCCTTTGGACCTCTATCAACATGACCGAGATAGTGGGAATGAGGCGAGGAGGCTGAGCTTTAGATGCTGCTGGTGCTTTGGGTATGTGTAACCCACTTTCTGTCTGTCCTGATGCAATACCATCTTTAAAAGTTCTAGTTCAGGCTAGCCCTATGCTATCCCTTGGTGCAGCTGAGGAGGACTGGGGTTGGGGATTTTTTTTATGTTCATAGAAGAAAAGGAGTCATCGAGGAAAAGCTGAACTCTCTATCACCACAATCCCTTCCTGCTCTCTAGTACAGCCCTTCCCCTCCCAGGTAAAAGCACACAAAGACAGCCCCAGTGCCCAGGAAGTAGTTTTCCATGCTCCAGTGGTCCATGAGGTCCTAATCTCTTCCCTATCCCTTTCCCCCACCGTGCCCCCCGGTCAGCAGCGGATGCTGGCGAGTTCTTCATGGGCAGCAGCCAGCCTGCGGCAATAATGAGAGCAAGTCAGGCAGTGCCATCCTATACAAGCCTCTGTCTGCTCTGTGTGTGCATCTGCGAGAGCGCGCGCTCTCGCTCTCCCTTCTCCCCCTTCCCTCTCTTTCATAACCCCCCTCCTTCCACCAGCTCTTGTTCTTTTCATGAGATGCAGGGCTAGGGAGCCAGGAAAAGTGGCACAGTGCTGCTGCTCCTCCAGAGATAACTGTGGCCAGGCTGGGTCCTTCACCCTCCCCAATGCACCGGGAGTCTGGAGACACTGTTCCTCAGGGTCCCAACCAGCCATGTCCATCAAGCACCAAAAGCCACGTAGCCACCACCCTGCTGCTAACTGCAAGACAGGTAAGAGTGAGGAGGGCCTTGGTGGGTGATGAAAGGCCCTGTGGTCCTCCTCTTGGTTACGAATCCCCGGGGGAGGGATTTTTACTTGCTCCTGCCCCAGTTTTCTGGGGGGAAGGATAGCTCCACAGGCAAAGAGGGAGGGGAAGGGTGCTGCTCAGATGTCACCCCTATTAATGTCACAGCAGCGCTTCTCCTGGTGCATTAATCTTCCCGTGGCATTTTATGAATGGCCAAAGGGACATAGACACTGCTTCTCATTAGCAGGCACGGAAGGAGAGCAGGGGATTTCTTATGTTAAGCCCAGCCCAGCCCTGGCTGGGCCGGTGAGGAGCAGGACTCCTTCTGGGGTGATCTCCATTTCAATGGGATTAGCAGTGGTCCTTTGATGCTGGGAGAAAACATCAGTCTGTGCTGGTGCCTGCAGCTCTGAAATCTTCACCGTTGTTTCATTTTTCACCCCACTTCGCTATTGTTGTTATTTTAAAATGGAGGATTGTACTTCCTTTGAATATTTGGGTATCTGTGACATTGTGACTAACGCCTGGGCTGAACACTGGGGCTGAGCTAGTTAAAAATAAGACTAATTGGAGTGAAAGGAGAATGTGTTGGAGGTGAGAGAACTACACTCAGTAGAGACCGTAGCAAAAACTTGCAGATGGCAGGAGCGTGTGTGCTCCCTGGGGGAAGAATGGGGGCCTAACCCAAGGGGGCTCATTCTCCTGTGACCCTGGCCACGGGGCTGCTGTAACTCGGGGGGAATCCCTGCAGTGATGAGGGCCATGTCTTTGCCATTTGGTGTGTGTGGGGGAAATAAGCTATTAATTTGGCATGGCTAAAAAAAAAGGGCCTCGTTGTGCTAGCATCTTCTCTCTGTGGCTGACTATCACTGCACCCAGTCCCAGAGGAATGCAGTCACATTCCTCCATCTGGGGAGTGGACATGTTGCACGGCTGTGCTTTCTCTGTCCTGTTGTGCTGCCCTTCTCTGAGACTTGCTTGTTCCTGCAGCCTCCAGCTCCTCCGAAGCAGCACTGCCTGCACTGACATGGCAAGCCTGGCCTCTTGGCCTGCAGTCCTTCCACATGGCTCTGGAGATGTTGCCCAGTCCTTAGGATTTGACTGGTGCAGACATTGGCAGAGCTCGGTGTGCATCTCTGCCCAGATTGGCAGGACACGGGCCAGTCTCCCGAGGAGAGATAGGTGCTGGGTGCAGCAGACATTTTTATGGCAGAACCGCTGTCTGCTGGAGAATGAGGATGAACCCATCTAACTCACTTCATTTATGTTTTAATTAAGTCTAGAGCAGCAGCCTCCAGGGATGAAAGAGAAATCCCAGCTCAGCCATGCAGTTAACTCTGTGTTTCATCGTACACAGATGAAACTACACACGTGTTTAAAGATAAGCATGTGCTCAGGTGTTTTGCTGCAGTGGGAATGACCTCCCAGTACCATGTTGTGTACTGCATAGCAGTTAATAGCCCCAGTAAATCCTTGCTGTGGGACCTGGATGCCCTGTAAGCTCAGGTCTTTGAAATAGCAGTGATAAGAGCAAAGAAGCATAGACCTTGTCCATCATAAATGGATTTGTGACTGCAACTCTGAGATCTCGAGGCTGATTTCTAACATTCAATGAATGACTAGTTTGCATCATTCAGCTCACAAAATACAGGCTTCTTGCAAGCACCTTGAATGGTCTCTGAGCAGAAAATTAGCTGCATTGGTCAGCAAGCCTCACTCCCTGGCCCGTATCAAGTGTCAGATCTCAATAAAACTGTACAAGGGATGGAGTATCTGCAATAGGGGATCTTTTTGGAGCTCTGTCTATCGGGATGGATCTGTCTCAGCTTCCCAGCCACACACACCAACAGCATTACAGACACTGCCATATTGACAGCAGCAGTGATGCTGAAAGCTGGGAGGACTCCAAGGCTGCACAGAGCAGGTCTGTGTCAACTCCAATCCTTTCTGCCTCCCTGCTCCATGCTAACAGCATCCTCTCCAACAGAGAGGCACCGATGCGCTTCTTTATGTGTAACTGCTTGTGGGTATGGGAGCACGTGTCCTCAGAGAACAATTATGAAATTGTCATAAAGTACTTTAAAGGGGAAATTCTTCCCTTTGATTCCTGTCTTGTTCACTGCCCCTCTCAGCCCGGAGCCTCCCACGCTGCTTAGCTGTTGATTTTACATCCTACCTGCCTGGAGGAATTGGGGAGGGAGTTGGAGCGCACAGGCTGGGGCCAGGAGCCATCTCGCAGTGGAGGCATCTGTTCTTGCTGCAGCAATTGCAATGCCACAAACATGTCCAGGAGGTGCTTTTATCATTGACATGGGAGAATTTAAATAGCTGCCATGCTCTCGAGCTAAGCCAGAGACAGAACTGTGGCTCACCTTTATGTAACTCATTTTTATTTTTAAACACAGCCTTTTATTTTCAAGGGGAGTTCAACTCAGTGGGTGTCTCTTATCTCCTGCCCTGCCTCGTTTGCACACGTGAGGTGGCTTCTTTCATCAACCCCTCATCTGCTATATCAGCTGCTTGGTTTCCTCACCTACCTATGAACCCAAGCTCTCCTTGTTTCACCTTTCAGGATTTTCAGCCTGCCTGGCCTGACGTGGAGGATAATTTGAGGTTTAAGGTGAATAGAAAAATTAACCTCTTAAAAATATTCTGAGCTACATCTGTGGATATTTCCTGATGTTACTGGAGCTCCTTTTTAGAAGGGGAAGATGTTCTCATGGTTCTCTTAAAAAGTAAGAGATGTCTGTGATTTGTTTTGCAGTTTAGGAAGCTATCCATGTCAGTTGTAATTCCTTCCTGCCAAGACAGTCACCTTGTGTGGGGCCAAGTGTGTTACCCCCTGGACACTCAGACAATCAGGCAGCCAAATTGGCACAGTGAGCAGATCACTGTAACACTGATGTCAGTTACTAACAATTTTCTTCCAGCTTTAATTGCAAACAGTGGTGGAGAGCAGCAAGCTTTGGAGATAAATTAATTACTAACTTGAATTACCTTGAGGTTGGGCCCATATACCCATATACAAGGTACTAGTCTGGATTCTGGATAAGTTTTGAATGACCACGTGTCAGAGGAGATCAAATGATGCTTCATGTCATGAGAGATTTGCTAGGATTGTCGCTCCAGGTCAAGAGTGTTTGTACCTTCCAGTCCTCTGGTAAAAAACCAAAGCTCCCTTGGGTGACAGCAGAAACAGACCATGGCTGGAGGCTTGTGGTTGAGCCAAAGTCAGGCTTTATGGCATGCAAATTACCTGAATTCCCAAAGCAGTGACTGCTGTGGGAGACAGCTGGCCTTGTGTAATTGGCATTGCAGTTGTAGAGCCTACGTCACTGAGCATCTTCCAGAGAGATTACAGATGCTACAGGATCTCATGAGAACATAACAAAGAAGGACTTCACCTATGGGGATGTAGCTGCCAAACATCACAGCAGTCTGAAGAAGCACTTGCTTGGCTCTGGGGAAAAACCTCTTGGACTAGCAAGTTGTGCAGAACACTCTCAAACAAGCTCCTTACAGCACAGTACTAGAAAAGAGAGATGCTGGCACAGACCCAGGAAAAGCTGCAAAGTAAGAATGAACAAAACCCCAAAGAAGTTCAAAGCCTTTGTGGCATGGATCACTGTAAACATGACAAGGCCACCAAGTCATAAATGAGAAGTGGAAGTGACAGTGGCAGGCTCAGGATGACGGCTCATTAAGAATAAAATAATGGAATCCCAGAGCGGCAGCAGACCCTGGAGGAAAGGAAGCAAGAGTGAGAAGATCAGAAGTCTGCTTAAATGTCAAGGTGAAGGAGTTTGTTTAAGGCAGACCCACTGGAGATGTGAGCCAAGCAAACAAGCTAGTCACTGTAGGTATCCTCTGATCCCCTAGCTCCAAACTGAGGAGGGTGGTCAACTGCCAGCCCTGGGAGGAGCATCCCTGTATCTGCAGAAGCAAAAACCACACAGATACCAGCCAGAGCTGCCTTCCTGGTCTGGATAGATGTATGAGGGCAGTCATAGGGAAAGGAACAGGTATCTTCAGGCCATGCAATTTTATCTAGCAGTTGGGTGGCAGAAACTGAGACCAAGCGAAACTGGTGGAGGTGTTTGGCCCGGAATAAGTTTTTGGGTAAAAACCACTTGAGTTATGATAATGGACAAAATACATGAAATAGGCAAAGAGGCAGTTAAAATAACAGGGAGAGTGAAAAGGACCTTGGAGATGGTGAGAGAAGATTAATGTCCCAGGAACAGGCTGGCAAATTCCCCTCCACCCCATCCAGTGACAGCCAACACTCCCAATGCTGCACGTATTCACCGCTTGTGTGTTTGCTGTTAGCAGGTCATGAGGAAATTGCTTTAAAGTATTTCTTGGAGAGATTTAAAATTTTGGATGGGATTCAAGCCCAATATCAAAATGAGTTATTTTATTAAAAGCTTTTAAATAGAAGCTATGCAGTAGTCAGAATCAGGAGGGCTATTTTAGAAGGAATTTGCTATAAACCTCTTCTACTGTACAGAAGCTTTCTAAAATATTACCTTGTAAAAAATATAATTCTCTTTATCTGCAATTTAATTACATTTCCCATAGTGCCTGTGTCAAGACAGTTCACTTTTTTTTTCTCTATTAACACACCTGGCCTAGGAAACTAGAAGAAAAAAAGTGTTCATCTTTGGAGTTGTTTGTGGGTTGCTTCAGGATCTCAGTGAGGTCATGAAAGGGTATACTGGAGAAATAGGGACTAGAGTCTCTGACCATACTGGTACTGGCTATAAGATGGCAATATTTAAAACTGATATAAAAGCAAGAGGAGCAGGAGCACTTGTGTGGTCTTCTGATCTATTGCATCCAGAGTTAGTGAACTAGATGTTTTGATCTGTTTGATACTGCAGCAAAGTCCAGCTATCTGAATAATGGACCAGAATTATCTAGAGTTTTGTTGATTTAACATTTTGTTGACCTCCTCCACCCTGTAATGTCTGTGTGTAAATGAGATCTGAGGAAGGTCCTGGAAGTAGTATGAAAACGTTGTTGCTAGTGACATACTGTAGTTGCCCAGAGAGAACCTGGAAGTGTGGAAACACATTAAAACAAAAATGACGTTAGAAGTTAAACCCTTGGTGATGTTGTATTAAATTTGGCTTGGGTTTGGGGCAAGGGCTGAAGATGACTGTTATTGAACTGGAACAAACCGCCCTGTTGTACTAGAGGCGTAAGATGAACCTCAACCTTTGGCCTTGGCTGAGAGGAGATTGTATCTGCTGTGGCATTTTTTTCAGTGCTTGCCTTCTGATAACTGGAGACCTGATTAATCTGAGTCAGGATAACCTAGGCTTTGTGATGGGAGAATTGAGAACAAGGCAAATATCTCCTTGCCAAGATGAGCTGCGAAAGAGAAGATCCAAGATGATGGAGAGCTGGATCATTGCTGCAATGCTACTAATCCTGGTGGTTTTGTAGTCAGTTTTGCAGGACTCTGTTTCTCCCCAGGGGTATTGACTGGTGATAATGTGCTATCTTAAGACATGTTTCCTGCTAGTAGCACCAGGATGTCAGGCACTCAGCAGTGTTTTAGCAAAGGAGAAGCAGGTCACAAATTTACAGAAAAAAGCCAATGACCTGTTTGACTAATAATAATAATAATAACAACAACAATAATTAGTTCTCTGCAGTTAATCAACTCTGTCAGGATCAATGGAGATCCCATGGCTTGAGCTCTCGTTGAGTCAGTGACCCACAGCAGTGCCTGTGCAGCCTGTGCAACATCCAGACATTGCTACTGGTGACTGGGCTAAGCCTGGAGCTGATGGGCTGTGCTGCAGCCCCACAATGTCAGTGCCATGGGGTAGCTTGTTGTTAGTCACAGGGGTGCACTGGACAACCCATATGCACCCTCTAGAGGTGTCGGTGCAGGAGAGAATGGGAATGTGAGCCTATACCATGGGGAGAGCGCTCTGAGGGAGATTGCAGGGAGTGAGCAGGACTGCACACATCAGGTGAGGGAAGGGGAGATGGAGGCAAGGGGTCAGTTATATCACTAATTTGCCAGGTGGATTGTCTTCTTCTGTCATCCTATGCTCTGCAATAGGGTGCTCCCTCGCCTGTTAACAATTTTATTTGGTCCTGCTGACACCAGGGCTCTTCAATTAAACTCTCCCATCCCTTCTGTCTGTGGCAACTCCTGATGGTCTGTGACCTGGGGCAGCAACCTTCCCTAAACCTCAGCGGAGCCGATTAAAGCGATGCAGGCGGATGCTTTATTCCAACATACCGAGGGTGACAACAGCGAGCGTTTTCGCAGGCATCCCCCCCTTCCCGCCCCCAGATGCTCCCTGCCAGCCTTTGGCATCCACCTCCCATGTGGAACGGTCCCCCATCTCCAAGGGGGAAGAAGCTGGGGTTCTGCTGCCAGGTGGGTGAGGAGGAGATGCTGCAGAATGTGGTGTTCTGGTGGGCTCTTCAGCAATGCCGCCGATGAGCAGTGCAGCCACGTTCCAGCCTGCTGGGTTGAGGCTGCTGTAGGGTTTTGCTGGATGGGAGAGCTGCTCTGAGCTGCTGCTGCTGCTGCTGCTGCCAGGAGAGAGGTGGGTAGGGGAGGGGTGTCCAAGTGTGACTTTCACCCCGTGCAGGGGGTTGTCGCTGAGGAATACTGCTCTGCTCTCTTCTCAGAGCCTCTCTGACCACTCTGTCAGCACAGACCCACCGGCAGAGACGACAGGTCAAAGGCAGTGAGTATCTTTTTCTCTGTGTCTGTCTGTCTGCAGTGCCCCATGTTCAGCTTTTTCTGTCTTTCTCTGCATGTGAATGGAGGGACTTAATCTCATGAAGTCCCTGAGATCTCATGGTTTGGGTTTTTTTGGGTTTGTTTTTTAACCTTTGTGCTGCTAATTTTTTCTGTTGGGATGGCTTCTTAATCTTCGCTCAGGTGATCTCCTAGGGTGGTTTGAGAACCTGAATGTCATAATCACACCCCTCCCTTTCTGTCTCCCAAGGAGAAACCCCCAAAACACATCCATGGTGAGACTGGCAATTCTCCTTGTCTGGGGTCCTTTCATAGGAGGGGGAGGCAGGATGAATGATGGAGCAGGAGGCAAAAACCTCCCCAACGGACCCCTACCAGGATGCCTTTACCAGATGCTACAGATGACATTTCAAAAGTCATAAGTTACTGGATTTACTTGCAATCAGAGGAAATATCTGTGGGGATGTCAGCCTAGCAGTGGGATTACCTTCACAGGAAATACAGGTCTCAGCATCTGTGAAGTCAGGCAGACTTTGGGATCACAGGGAAGTTTGGTGCTGCTCAGCTGTGCAGGTTGCTGTTGTGGGGGCTGGCAAGCGGGTGGGAGCGGGGACGAGCAGAAGGCTGTTTCATAACAGTACCCCAAAAAAGCAGGCTGCAAGGGAGAGGGCAACCAGCTCTGCTTCCAGCTGTCACTTCGGAGCACCAGTGGGAAAGAGACATAGGGGCTGCTGGACTCTAGGGAATCCTGTGCTGTGGCCCCACATGTGGGCGAGGCTGTTAATGAGAAAATTTAAGGGAGCTTAAGGAATTACAAGGATTGATTTCAGTTAAAGCGCATCGAAGCAGCCAGTCAGGGTAGGGATTAAGGCAATGCACTCACTGGTATTTAGTGCAATCCCAGCCCCATTAATTTAGTTGGGAAGAGGCTTTGTGTGTTTTTAATGTAATCAGGTTTTAAAAGGGATGTTGCGTTGGGCAGCCCAAGCTCTGGGATCTGCCCAAGCCCCAGCAGAGCAGGATCCTGGCTCCTTCGCATGCAGTCTCTGCTCTCTTCAGTTCCTTTGTCTCCTCATCCTAAATTATTCTCTCTAGGCAAGAGGACCTGGAGGCTACCTGGAGCTTGTCCCTGTCCTGACAAATAAACCTTTGCCCTTTGCTCACTGTGCAGTCCTGCTCTCTGTCCCATCGGTCTCCTGACTGGTGGACCTCACCTTCACTTCCTGATGTAAGATTGATTCAACCAGCTGCCTGTGTGCCAGGGCTCACAGGGACCTTGCCATCCCTTCCTTCTCTCCTTCCCCACCCTTTGCAGAGTGTGCATCTCCTTGGTGGCTTCTTGCAGGCTCCCCCCACCCCAAAGAGGAGATGCTTCCTTTGAGTTATTTTTGTGTGCGTGCTTGAGCCTGTGATGGTGAAAAGACCAGCATCTGCAGACCCGTGAAGTCCTCCTGTTATTTTATTTGCAGTGCCAGCTTTTCCATGATGCCTGGCCAGTAACATCAGCCATGACCTGGAGGGACAGGGACAAGAGGTAGTTTGGTCTTCTTAGCGAGGTCAGCCCGGAGCTCTGCCTGTTGAGGAGAGACCTTCAGAGGAGTTGAATGATGAGTGCGATAATGCCAACTCCTGCTGCTCCATGGTGAGCTGTGACACCAAACTCAAATCACTTTAGACCCGAAACTGGACTTAACCTGCGGCCCTGGTCTTAGAAGGAAATGTTGTCTGTCTTCTGTGATCATCCCTCAACTCTGAACGTCTTCCATCGAAATATTGACCTTCTGCACTAGGAGGCAAGGATCAAATGGGTTGAGAACAACTGGCCCTCCTTTTTTTTGCAGAGGATTTGGTATATTTTTAAGTGCCAGGACACGAAACAGTAAATCCCTCCTGCAAACAGCCCTGACTGCTGTCCAAGCCAGCCAGTTAAAGGGTTAACTCTAACTGGATGCCTGAATGGCTGCCTTACTGATCCCATGGAGGTAACTGAAAAGACATGATGCATCTCTCACCCCTGCCCATCCTGTCGCTGTCTGCCTTGTCCAGGGAGCCTTTCAGCTCGCTGCAGTGTCCCCTCTTCCCTCCTGCCCTTCCCTTGCCTCTCCACATCCCGTGGACCCTATTTCTTTCCCCCTCTCTTTCTCCTGTGTCCTGTCCTGGAAGTCCTCACCTAAGGATCAGTTTTCCACGGCAGACAAGCTCCTTGCTTGTGGCACAGCATCTCTGTCCCCCATATGTTCTGATTCCCTGCTGCAGTCCCTTGATCTCAGGCATCAGAGAGAAATCTGAGCAGCATTGCGGTAATGCATGTCACACCTCTTGCTGAGAAATCTGTGAGCTTGTTAGAACAAAGAGTGCAGGGAAGATAAAGGTTGGGAGTAGGAGGTATCAGGAAAGGTACCAGAAAACTCTTATAGTGAACTCGGTGTTGGTTTGAGCACAGCAGGTCCAGATTGCTCAGCCAGAAGCAGGACATTTTGCACGCAGTATTTCTGTGCTGATGGTTGAGGTTTATGTAGTGTGGCATCCCAAGACCATCAGCCATAGGTCCATAGTTCGGGGCCGTGTAACAGTTCCTGCGACTGAGGATCCCTGAGTTATTGTGCCTGTTAAACACTGCAAGCTGCCTGTGCTGCGCCAGGGAGACACTCATTGCATGTAATTAACATTTAATTTGCTTTAAGATTACATTAAAATGTGCAATAATAGAAACTCTCTGAAGGGCAGGAGGAGAAGGGGAAACAGGAGCGCTACAGATTGTCTCAGTCACTGGTCGTGAAGTGTTCTGCAAAAATTACGTATGAAAGGGAAGAAATACTGTACTTCCCTCTGCAGTCACGGAAAGAAAGTGTTGGGCATCTGTTTGGCAGCAGGGCTTGGAGAAGGGCTTTCTCCAGCTCAGAAATGGGTCCAGCAGCTGAGAAGTGGAGACTGGACCACTAAATCCTTCTCCCATGGTTCTGGAGGAGAGAATGGCTTCATTCCATGTCCAGGGAATCTAGCAAAAGAGATGACCTTGGGCTGGAGAGGCAAAACATAGGCTCTAGACCCTTCTAGAGATTGCATAAAACTGGTAACTGACACCTATGTGCTTTTGACAGGAGATGATGCCAGTCCTGTATAATGCATGTATGTGTTGTTTCCCTTTCCCTTTGTGTTCCTTCCCGTCCCAGGGTTATGTAATGAAGGATGCTGCAGATGCGCCAGCTATCCCGAGAAGGGGCTGGCAAGGACATGAGGGGCTGGCGGAGTAGCAAAGGCTCTGAGGCTGGTTTGAAATTTAGAGGAAAAAAGCAATAAAAAGCCATTTTCTGCCTGGGTAAGCTTGTCAGGAAAGAGGCAGTTTTAGCCTGCTTATGTAACCTGGAGTCTAAAGAAGCTGCATGGAATTGATCCCAGCTGGGGTCTCATGGCTCTGCAGCACAGGTTTGCCTTGCAGGTGCCTTGCTCCTTCTCTTCTTCCTCCAGCCACCTCCTGCCCTCAAGCTCTGGTATTTGTGCTACTTCTGGTGCTGCTGGATCATGGTGACTGATGTCTGATATTGCTGCCCTTTGCTCTCCTCCCACACCTGACCAGAGCAGGTCTTTCCAAGAAACCATCCCAAAGCACAGCCTTTAAAAGCTTTTTTGCCAGTCAGAGCAGCTGAATGGCTGGTGTGGATGAGCCTTCAGCTGTTTTGGTGCTGTGTCCATCCTTAGTGTCTGCTTGGCATCTTCCTGGAGATGGTTCAGTGTCCCTCCCACAGATGAGGGAACCAAGGACACAGGTCTGATGAGGCACAGAGCCACTCAGGTTTTTTGGTTTGTTCGGGTCTTTGTTTTTTGTTGGTTTAGGTTTTTTTTTTGGTTTGGTTTGGGGTTTTTTTGTACTGCTCTGTCTAGATTTATAATCCTCATCTTCTTTGGTTTTCCCCTGCTCACACCCTTGCTCCCCCACATCGACCACAGGAACAGAGGAATGAGGACTCGCCTGGGCTGCCTGTCTCACAAATCAGACTCATATAATGATTTCACAGCTATTCTTCCGGACAAGCCCAACCGGGCTTTGAAGTGAGTATAGCTGCAGCATCCCACTCCAGCCCCACTTCTGTCCTTCCCCTCCCTGCCCACCTCTAGTATTGTCTTTCTTTTGTTGTATAAGCTTCAACTAGTTCTTTTAGCCACCAGGAAAGAGGAAAACAGAACAGTGCTGATACAGCAGGAACAGCCTCAGAAAATACCTGGATCATTGATACGAGTTCTCCTGTGAGACAGGACATGCACACAGTCCCCACTGCTGTACATGGGATGTGTCTGCACGTGTTTGAGGATGTAATTTACCCCTCTGCCATAGCAAATCAAAGTCTGAGCAGTTGACTTGGTATAAAAGGTGACCAGCAATTTCAGGTCGTGATCCTCTTTAGCTAAGCATTGCTATTAAACACTACCAAAAATTCCTGTGTTAGTTTGCACAGCGCTTAAGGTAGATGCTTCAGACAACCCAGAGTCCTGATCTGAGATGAGTGGGATGACATTCATCTGATCTCAGAAGTGACTGCTTACATCTGACCTAAGACTCTAACCTTCCCCTGAAAGTCGAGAAAGAGAAATAAACACTTTTGCAGGGGTGGGTTCATTTCGCTTGAATTTTGGCATTTACAATGTAAATGTCTACATCTGAACTTGTTCCCTGGGCTTATGATTAAAGTCAATGAGGAAAAATTAGTCCCTTTTTGGGAGTGATTCATCTGTCTTATTTTACCACCTACTTGGGGATGTGAGATGAAGAGAGTCAAGTCCCTGCAAGTCCTTTGGTATCTCCTCATTGATTCAAAAGGGAGCCCAGGATGACTTGCTCTCCTGGAGACTTCTACATTGTAGACCTCCAAAGTTAAGCGAGAAGAATTCCAGCCTTCCTTGGTGTCCTGGTCAAATGCCCCAACAACCATGGGTTGTCTGTAACTTGCCTCTTCTTGTCTTTACAGAAGACTGTCAACAGAAGAAGCGACAAGATGGGCAGATTCTTTTGATGTCCTTTTGTCCCATAAATGTGAGTAAAGATCAAATTCTACCTTTTTCTTTCTCCTTGTTCCCTTAATACTGGCTGTAGCTAGGGCAGAGTATGCATTGCATTGCACAGGAATAGTCCATCAGGTAGCTGCTTGCTACCTACTAGGCAACGGTCACACTCATTTACATTCAAGACTTGTCCTCTGGTTAAAAGTGAGTTTCGGTGGGTTCCCTTCCCAGCTTTGCTCCTGACTGGGTGATCACAACTCCTGAAGCCATCAGCTCAAGGTCCAGCCTTCTGCAGCTCCTGGGGGTGCAATGGAGGCAGGACCCCAAGGCTGTAGCAGTGCACACCGTCCTTTGGCATGTGCCCCTGGGTCCAGTCTTTCTTCACAAGCAAATGGCAGGTTCTCAACTCGCTAAAGACCCCTGAGATACTCAACACCAGCTTCTTTCCCTCTCTCTCCAGCTGCTTTTCTGTGCAGCTACGCCATGCGGTATCGCAGCCCTTGCTGGGAGTGCTACAACACAACACTGTGCATGGTTCACTAACCTTGAACAACTTGCTCTGTAGCAGAGAAATAATGCATGGTAGGTCTTAGCAGAATCTAATTTACAGTTACCAATGCAAACCTGAAAATTTCACATCCAGAAACCTTATTCAAACATATAATCAGTGCACCTCAATCCATTCAATAGATCAATCTTATCAGTTCTGTTCAGAAAATATGATTCTGCTTCACCAGCATTTTCATGCTGAGAAATTATAAACAAGACAGCAGAGTTCAGAGTATAGGTTCATTAATGTGTTTCTATTGGAGAATAAAACAAGAGCAAGTCAGGGTTGCAGAAAAGTCAATGTGGGCGGTGAACTCTTTCATTGCAGTAAGGAACTGTCTGGCTTCCTCAGATTCAGGCTTTTCCACACTTACAGTTTAAAATATAAGTGTGGAATTATATTATTATTTTAAATAAAGTGTACTTTTGCTGAGTTTCTACTGAGATGACAACAGTTTGGGCGGGGAATTAAGTGACAACTTTAAACGGGCTGGTTGTCCAAGGCAGAAAAAGCAATATGTAATTTTAGCAGCAGTATCTTGTTGAGATCATTGCTCTTGCAGCCAGCAGCAACAGAAGAAAAAATTATATATATATAATGTATCTGGGTTTGGCTAAGAGGGAACATTTGTGTTGTGGAAATTCAAAAGAAGAGGGGAAAAATGCACTGAAGAGTCTATAGGGTGCCTGGGGGGTATGGAGGTATTCACATCAGTGTTAAAATTCTGTACTTGAGCCCCTGTGCCTCTTTCACCAGTGTGAAAGTCAAAATTTTCCTTATTAGATACAAACTGCAACAAAAGTGCATTGGTTACAAAAGCTAGTAAATTTAAGCATCTATGTACTGGCATTATACAGACTGTTCCCTCTTCAGCTGACTGCTGAGAATGCTAAATAAAACCTTAGTTCAATTATTTCGTCCAACAGCCTCCACAGGAGTGTCTGGTTTTATTAATAAATTAGCATTACAGAGTAATAAATGAATTATCAGAATTTTTCCTGTTTCTAGAATGGAAAGTCATTCTGATAACTCCCTGGGACCTAATGAAAAATATTCAGTTCCTAATAGCAACAGAAACTGATCTTTGAATTTTAAATTAATCTTTTTTTATCTCCAGTCACGGTGACATTGCCTGGTGATCAAGTGACAAAAAAAAATTGTTGTTTAATAAATTACTTTTTAAAGGAATATATTACAACTGCACAGCACCTGAAGTTTCTGGAATTGCTAGCCTGGCAGTCAAGCGTTCTAGTGATGCAAATACAAAAAAACCTGTGGAAACAGAAATGTTATTTTAGGTATAAAATGGTTTAAAGGAGAGAAGAGCGTATATCCATAAAAGGAATTACGTGGTGATTTTGCTTATATATACTTGTATCCAAAACACAGAAGAATTGCCAAAAATCTGCTGTGAAAGCAGAACAATAGAGAGTTGCATTTTTGCTGTTAGAGATGTGCTGATGTTAGACAAGTGTCTTATGTGCCTTATCCGGCCAAAATTTGAGAGTAATAAAAGCAGTGCCTGGCCTGCCTACGTCAGTCTGTGGTGAAGCTGCCAGCTAATATTCTACTTTTGGTGCTGAGAGAAGAACAGAACCATCTCAGCCTAATTTCTCTGTAACTGCCCAGGTGAACAATATTCACCAGGGAAAATTTGAATTCATGCTTGGGGGCATGGGCTAAGCACCAGCTGGGCTCCGGGAGAATTTCCCTGGGGCTTGCAGCTCAGCAGGTAGACTGCTTGTACTTGACACATCTGTCATAAACTCTTTCTTTGCTGGATGGACAGTTCTTCTATTCTGGAAGGGAGATTGTGATGCTGATTGCAGGGAGGTGAGTGGCGCTTTCTGCTGCAGTTAGATGTTATGGTGGTTTTCCAACCAATATGTTCTTTGGGGGAAAAGCCCCCAGAGTGCTCAAGTAGGACTCAGGAGCTGGATGTAGCCACTGAAAATGGGGAATTCATTGTGAGTAATATTGCAAGGGGTTGGACAGGTGCAGAAGAGAGCTCCAAGGAGCAAGAAAGTAGATCAGAGCTCCCTAAAAGGCTTTCTGAAGTGCCAAGGTGAGCAGGCTGCCCTTGTACCTGGAGGAAGCTTGCATGGCTGCAGTACTCTTTATGGGAAAAACAATCAACTTGACTTCTTCCAATTCCCATTTTCATGAGTCTTCAAATGGAAGTGACCTGAACAGATATTAAGCTTTATGCAAACTCTACAGAGAGTGTCATTATGCTTATTCTTGTCAAATATCCCTTAAAGTGTGCTGGCCCTGCAGAGCTCCCCTCTCCCCTTATTGTTGTAATGAATGAGCTCTGTAGGTAATGTTTGATCCTGACATGCTGCTGTCTTGCAGCATCTTGAGGGAAGGATTGAAAACCCCGGGGTTTTGAAGCAGTTGCGTGTCTCCAGAGATTCCCAGGCTGGCCTCTGCATAGAGTGGTCTGATTTGGATTAATTCCTTGGTCATTTAAAGAATAATTTGTGTTGATGTTAGCAAGAGATTGTGAGTAGGAAAGGCAGCAAAGCTCTCTCTGCCACACCCCCACCTTCCTTCCACCCTGGCACTGGGACTCCAGTGTTCCTCAGCCTAGCACTCCTAGAGTAACCAGCATTGGCTGGTAGGATGTAGCTCACCTCTGTTCCACTGACAGCCCCAGATGAATAGGTCAGTGCAATATCCTACTTGTTTTTGCTAATGGGTGAAGCAAATCAACCTGAAACTGTAGGGTCAGCCAGTCAATCTCCTTTTTACAGCAGGAGCCTTGTCTGAGCTCACTGCAAGAGATGCAAGCACAGCGCAGCAGTGTTCCCTTGGGCCATGGCTTCTGAGCAGGGCAAGCAATGGGAGATTGGGATTTGATTTTACTTTCAGCAGGGAATTGAGAGAGTAAGAGACAGATCATATGTAGCATGCTTCCCTAGGTGCTCAGGAAGCAAAAGCAAAAGCTTTTCCCATTTTGTGCTAATGCGGATTAGTGATGGCTCCCAGGGAGGTGGATCTCAGTGTGGTCCACAGAGTGTGTGTGCATGCATGTGAGTAACTGAGGAGTAATTCCCGCTCTATACCCATGCCCAGGAGGTGCAGGCTGATCAGCCAGATGGAGATTTCTTCTGACAGGCTGCTGGAGGGAAATACAAGCAATGGCATGTCTCATTCTGCATCCCTCACGGGGCTGGACACATGGCTTGTCATTTGTCCAGAATCCAGCAGGACAGTCTGTCCTCAACCCATAGCCACTTTTCAACGAAGCATCCAATGCACAAAACCTTTGTGCTGAATTTCCATTTTTATCTGAAGGGTGATTTCTGCCCCTCTCCCTTCCACCATGTTTTGTGATCTCTCTGCTCTTCTGCCCGAACTTTATTGTTGTCCTCCTTCTGTTGTCTACACATTGCTCCTCTTCCTATGCAGCACAGGAATATCCCAACCTACTCCCAGTTCTTTCTAAGCCAGAACAGCATCAGCATTGTGCTGATGACAAGCAGCTAACGTTCAATGAAGCAGTGCTGAGCAGCAGTGAGAACATGGACATATGCTTCACAGAGCATTGTGGCCTTGTCTCTTCAGCCTTGGACCAACATGCTCCATAGAGCTAATCCAGTCACCTACCAACCATGAGGGCTCTACCTTTATTCCCTACAAGAAGTGCTGATAGCCCCGATGGTGTGAAACACATGCACTAAATAAATGATAGTTGATAGCTTGTTTTACTCTGACAGTGGCTTAATGCCTGGTTATTAAGCTGTCTGCCTGAGTGATTTAAACCACTAATCTCAGCTCTTCCTCACCTTGCTGAAGCTTGCCTTGAAGACCTGTGTTGTGTTTTGTGCTAGCCACTTCAGTCCCTTCCTCCATAGTCGTTGCTGGAGAGGATCTGTTCTCCATGGCCTGAAGAACAACATTTGAATAGATGTTGTCCCAAATCTGGGTTCTTTACCTGGTGTGCAAAAAATGTACTGAGTCAAGATATTTGTTTTACTCCAGTTCTGCACAGAAAAGGGTGCCAGGTAATAATTTGCAAAGTTAGCACACACCTTCAGAGGAATTGTAGAATTTTATATGGTTTACAACAAATAAAACTTACACAATATTTGTTCACTGGTCACCTTTTGGTCATCTAAATAATGCCCTTCTGCGCATGCTTCGATTAGTGGCTAGTTCATTATACAGGATGATCTGACGTTAACATGTTAGCTCTCCACCCAAGGGTGTGATTTTTTTTACCATGCTAATTAATCTCAGGTTACTTCAGGTTACCCTTCTTTTTCAGATTCTTGATGCTCAATAGAAGAGCTCAGTTTCTTTGCCTTCATCCTATATGCTCCATCAGTACTTATTTACACCTTTGGCTTCGAGCAAGGCTCACTGCTCTTGAGTCAATTCCTGAGTAAGTTTGCAGTAGTTATTTTGAAGTCCCTACATCTATACCAGCATATTTATCTTCTTGAATGGCCACGCCTTTAGGTTACACCTTGTATGGATCCTGCTTTCCATTTCTGTGCTTTTTCTGTAAAGCATCCTTTTGGAATTGGACTTCTCAGGTGCTCTGACTATCTTCCAGGATATTGCAGGAGGCTGACTCAGTAGTTGATGCTCTGCTGTTCATATTGTACCGCAATCCAGTGCTGGCTGCCTCAGCAAAAAAATCTGCTTGGTTGGATGGGATGAGCTTTAAAATGCTGATTCTTCATGAGTGTTGCTTTCTTGATAGCCATCATGCACAGGAGGAGATTAAAGTCAACATCCAGGTCAAATTCCAGCTCAGATGGTGCAGTCTCCCATACCTAGCCGTCCTCCTGCCTTTTCAATCAAATTTGTCATTGTTCCACAATAAACTTGTGGGCAGTGATTTACTACCGCGCAGTCCTTTGGGCACCCATCTCTAAACTCCAGCTGCCATGCACAGCTGTAAATCCTGGCAGGCATTCAAAGGCTAAAGATTAAATCTGTGGAGAGCCAGGCAGCCTCTAGTCAAGGATGACCTCTCCTGGATCCAAGGCCTCCTCTGCAAGGTCCTCCCAGGCCCAGTCTCATCATTCCCAGCTCCTCAAAGGCTGAGGAGGGCATGACAGGAATATATAAAGAAGCCAGATGCTATTATATATCTATCTGTTGTCTAAACTTACTTCAAGATAAAAAGAAGCTGATTGACATGAGAGCAGGAGGCAGAGCATATGGAAACCTCCTGGTCCCAGGAGGGACCTGCTGTGTCTGCTTTCCAGGACAGGGCTGAAGCAAATGCCTTTCTCACCTCATCCCTCATGACATCCCCTTCTTTTAGCAGATACTATACTTTGCAGATATTATATTTGCCGTGCAAAGCTGCGATTTCTGAAAATATTCTTCTGTTAGTGCTGAGACCTAGGGACTGTTGTAGAGGAAAGGGAAGGTGGAAAAAAAGACCAGGACAGAGAAAGGGAAGCAAGACCTCTGCAGGGACACACAGCAGAGACTGTATAGTCATAGCAGTGTGCTTGGGTGCTGGAATATTTAACGTCGAATGTCTTAGGAACTGATGATGTATAAAATGGCATACATCTCAGGGAACTGCTGCTTTTTCTCCCTTTTGTACTTTCTTCTTTCTGAAACCTGTCAGCCTGCTGTTACGTCCTCGCCCTTTCCCCCTGCAAAGGCTCCCTGCTCTATTCTCAAGTCCTCCACTTGCTCCCACACAGGCCCTGTGAATTTCATAGGCACTAAGTGGGACACAGGTTTTGAAATTTTTTTCTGTCTCCTAGATTTCAGGAAGGGAAGCAGCCCTAAAACATCTCTCTCATTCATCATATTTATCTTATTGACAGAGACTCAAAGCAGCCATGGACAGCATGATCTTGACAGGTGCCCAGCTCCTGGAGATGCCTTTGGCATTCTCTGTTCTGCAGGATTCTCCAGGGCTAACGTCATCTTATCACCCCAGGCTTGAACCCACAGTTTGCACGAATTGCTCTTCAGTGCTCATGGACAAGAGCCCTCACTTTGCCCACAATAGCAGTCCAAAATCTTGATGATCTTCTCCTACAAGTGCATTAATTAAGAAGTGGCAGGATGAGTTGATAGTTGATATGATACAGCTATTTCTCACCCTCCTGGGGCTGACAGAAGCAGCAAACGTGGCTGGAATGTCCCTGTTTCAGTTGCTGTGCTCTTTGCAAGACAGCCTGCTGATGGAGCAGTTAGTAGTGCAGAGCCCATTAATGAGGGAGCCTTGACAAACACAGAGGGGAGAGGTTTAGCCTGTAGTTTGGACCTGTCTGGCCTGATATCTTTTCTGCCTTTTCCTTTGAGAATCCAGGCAGTCAGACATCTCCACTGACTTATGTGCAGACAGAAATAGGGTTGTTAGTTGCTGTTTGACACCTGAGGCCATTTCTTAGGGCTTGAAGCTCAGGACCTAAAAATGAAAAATATCTCCATGTCCAAAGTTATTGCTGGAAATAAGAGAAGCAGGAATAAGATTAGGACACACAAGGGAGAAAAAAGGGCAGTGTTACATTGCTGCTTCTCCTCACATATCTGATGCAGGCAAGAAAACAGGACAAAGCTGTAGGGGAGTTTGTGATGGCTCCTGTGATGTGACCAACCCCTGTCCCTAGTGGGTCTGAGCTTGCTATGGACATGTGAAAATGACCCGCATCAAACAGACATCATCCTTGGGCTCCATCACAGTTCCCACGCTCCCTGCCATGGGAGGAAGGAGTGAAGGCAGCACTGCCGAGGTCTCCCACAGCAGAAGGGGGGCAGGTAGAACCTCCTACACTGCAGAAGTTCAGGTCCTACAAACCCTCATCAGTCTTTGTCCATCCCTGCCAGGCACACATGCACTTGCTCCTCAGATCTTTTGGGGGGGTCTGACCTTGTCAAGCACATTCCCGATTCCATCAATATTTTTAGACACTTGCTTGGAAGTAGACAGTGCTGACTCAGGAGGTTTCCAGTCATGAGCTACAAATACTCAAACTCTACAGAAAAAGCCCAGAAAAAGTTAGAAACATGCTACTGGAGAAAAAACATTAGAGGCTAAATTTATCCCAAGGCTAAAGGAAGGAGAAAGGCCATATGTGAAACCTTCAGCTACTTCACCTCTGCTGGTGCCATTCAGGGAAAGGAAATAAAATACAATAGCTGTGTCCAAAAATACACCCAGGTGGGGGTTTAAGAGGACACAGGCTGCCTAATAAATCTTTCCATATTTCTAATCTGCCCCAGCTGACTCAGGTTACATTACTGAAATGTCACAATTGCTAAGCATTAACAAGTGATAAGAACACTTTTACCACCGACTAGACAAGTGGTAATTATGCTGTGTCCTCTCTCCCTTTTATTGTAGCTGTAACAGTCAGATTCTCCAGGATCTTTCCTCTGTTTAAATAAGAACTAAAAATATGTCACAAAGCAATAAAGCAAAGTGACAGAAAACATAGGAGACAAGACCACAGATGCTATGTTTTATTAAAGGTTTTTCTTAATGACAGATAGGACATTAACATGCAACAAGATGCTGTGGCAAAGAGACCATATTGTGGAAGATTGAAGTTTTCAAGAGGAACTTCTCAAAAGTTAGGTGTCCCAGTCTTGAAGTAAGCCTTGTGCCATGTTAGCTGGCAAAACACTTTTTCAGAGCAGCAAATAATGTTTGGCTTCGTGGCCGCTCATGAGAGTCCAGCTGATGCAGTGGTGTAAGTCATGAACACATCCTGGGATTGCAGACCTTGGGAGAAAAAAGAAATGCTCTTGGATAGGCAAGGGTGGATGGAAGGATGTGAGGATGTGTATTAAAAGGACTGCTCCCTGTTCTCTTTCTCCTTCTGCTGTAACTCCCCGTGTCTCTCTTGCAGATGGGCTGGCTGCTTTCCGTGCTTTCCTGAAGACAGAGTTCAGTGAGGAAAACCTGGAGTTCTGGCTCGCCTGTGAGGACTTCAAGAAAACCCGCTCAGCAGCCAAGCTGGCCTCCAAGGCTCAGCGGATCTTTGAGGAGTTCATCGATGTGCAGGCTCCTCGAGAGGTGGGTATGCCAACACACCGAGCATGTGTGACATCCCTGTGGGACGGGGAGCAGGTCCATCTCCTCCAGCTGGTATCTAGGGTGTTGGGGAACCTTCCCTCCTTTCCCAGAGGTGATGGTAAGGAGTGGATAAGGAGAATGGGAATGCCATCCTGCCTGCTACAGCTGCCTCTGCTCATGGTGACTCATCCCCTGGTGAGGGCAACCACTTTGATGATGCTAAATTAGTCACAGCCAGTGAGTTCACTGGCAACTGCAACCTGCATTTCCTAACCTCTGTGAGCTTCCTAGGAGTATTTCACCTTGCTCCTCTCACTTACTATCAATCCCTGAGCAGGCTGTTGGGCTCACTTCTCGTAGGACATTTTGCATGGAAGCATCTCACAAGTGACTAACTTGTTGACTCTCTAGGGACGAGTGTTTATCTGCTGACTAACTCCCAGATCAATTAGACCTCATAAAAGATGCAAGCAATAACTCAAAGCTGAACAAAAAGCACAGTCACAACCCAAAGCTTGGAATTTTTAAGTTCTCTTTCAAGTACTGACAGGCTGATGTGACTGTCATGATGTTGGGTTGTTTTATTGTATTTATAATGGAACCAGGAGGGTGCTTACTGCATCTGCTCTCCCACAGTGGTCCTCCTGATAGATTGCACAGGTGCTTCCTACAATACAGGTGCCTGTGAAGGGATTCCTCTAAAAGGGCTCTCTTTCCTCCATCTTTGAAATAGGAAAGCTATTGCAAGGCCAGTGAAAAGCACCCAAGTGTTGTGGGTATTCTGGGGCAAAATTCAATTTCCACCACCCTCAGTGAGCATCTTCCTGCTGGTATTCATGAAGCTGGATGAGATTTTCAGGGCTGAATCTGCATTAGAAATGTGAGAGGAGGTTGCATGGGGTCCTTCATAAAATGTGGTCCTGTTGTCATAATTTTGGCATGCTAGAATGTGAAATGACCCTTAAGTGATGCAGAGCTGACCTATATTGCTGTCATCTGAGTTAAGGCCGACAGCTTTACTTTCTAGACTCCTTTAAGTTTGGACTCTGGGTGAGTAACAACAAATAACATATTTTTAGCCAGGTTTTAAACAGTAACCCCAACAAAAGCTGACTGCTTTGCTAGAGAAAGAAAACAGGAAAACTCACATTTGCAAACAAACAGCAGTCATAGCATGAGGGTGATTTGTTTTTTCAAGTCCCTGCTCCAGATACTGTAACATGAAGCTGTTATGGGAAAAATCAAACAATTTATTTTGTAACAACAGAGTTTATAAACATTTAATAAGAATGTACTAATAGTTTAAACCCAGCTAAAAGTTCATTTATTCTTACATTGGGCATGTAGTAAAGAATAAAGGGACTAGAGATATCTTGGTCTACAGGAGAGAAGTTACACTGAGTCAGCAGTTTTAGAAGATGTCCTTGAGTTTAAGAGCCTGCATAAAAGTAATTTGGTTTCAGATCACTGTAAATCTAGTTCAACTTTTCCAAATTGGGGCAGGATTTGTAACATTGGATGACTAAACTCCACAGAGTTTGGGGACTGTTTGGGCATGGATGAAGGTAGGACCTTGGTTCTGCTGTTGCTTTTACAGCTACTGCTGAGATGAAATGTGCCACTTGAAGCAGGCGAACAGGTCACTCAGTACCAAACTCTCTTCTGCTACTTTCCCTCAGGTGAACATAGACTTCCAGACACGGGAGCTGACAAGAAGAAATATACAGGAGCCCTCCCTCTCTTGCTTTGACCAAGCTCAGGGGAAGGTGCACAGCCTGATGGAGAAGGACTCTTACCCCAGATTCCTGAGATCCAAAATTTACACAGACCTGCTGTCTCAAACCCAGAGGAGGCTCAGCTAGAGCAGCGATGGGGCCCTCAGAAACTATGTGCTTCCCACAACAGCCAGAACCCATGTCTAAATGTGAAACTTTCTTGGTGTTAAAAGCAGCAGGAGCGAGAAAAGAGGGAAGAGAAAAAGAGAAGGCTTCCAGAGTGTGATCCAGACGTGGTATTAGGACTCTCTGAGTTTCTGCGCTTTTTTTTGGTTAGCAGTAGCATCTTGCAGTTGTTGCCTCTCTAGCACAAACCCATTATCCTCTCTAGTCACAGGGTCATTTGTTGGGAAGACAGGTTTCCTTTAAATTTATATGTTGGTTTGTGTGTAAATAACATCATTACACTTCTCCATCCTTCCAGACATCTCCCTGGCTCTCACCTCTCCCCTGTGTTTGGAAGGGCTCCAAGGGCAGTTCTGAAATGAAGCCAAGTGCAGCACAAAGCATCACCTCCCATGCTGGCTGCTGGGGTCCAGAGCCAGAGACCATGGGGAGGGAAAGAGGTGAGGGAGAGAGAAGGCAAAGGCACCTAGTTGATGCTGCTCCCTGGAGCAGCAAGCTCAGCTCACCTTTCCATTTTAGTTGCACACCTTATAACACCAGCTGCTACCCTGTCACAGCCCCTTATCTTCCAGGGATGGAGACTAAGAGTTATTTTCCACATTACTGTCAAGGAGCTGAGTTTTTCTCATGAGGAAGGTAATCCCAAAAGCTCTAGATAGACCTTGTTAAGCAAGTCTTCTAGGTTTTCATTAATATTATTTATTTGTACTGTAGTTCAGCCTCAGGACCCCAGTTGTCGTTCAGGCTTCATTGTGCTAGGCACTGTACCAAAACCTAACACAAAGAGGCTTCTGGCCACCAGAGACATTAATAGGCTTGGTGGCTTCTCAGGAATGACCCACCAGCTGATGGGGAAGAGTCAAGAGAGAGAAGGAATGTCCCATTTGACCCACGCTAAGATATAAGAAGAGCGCAAGACCTGTCTGCTATGGTAGGTAATATTTTTCATGTAGTACATGACCAGCACATGGCAGGGAGAGGTAACATGAAAAATCACAATTATATTTTTGTTATTTACTGATCATTGACTGTTGCTGTTACCTACCAATTGTCCACTGTGGGTTCAATGCCATGTAAAGAACTACTAAAGACACAGACCCTGCTGCATGGTGCTTGCTTAATACCAGGACATGGGGAAGCATGCAGTGAGTGAGCAGGATGAGTGTCTGGGTGTGAAGTATGCTTTGGCCCTATTCCCATAGCCTGGATAGCCAGCTGCAGGAGAAGACTCTGTACAGGTGTCAGTTGTGTAGCACCTCCTCTGAGCCATGCAATAATACAAAAGTATTAGACCCCATTTCTATGGCATTGCTGTTCCAGCTTATCAGCTGCCAGATTCTTGCAATATTTTCTCATGGAGAAGCAGACAGCCTGTCTGCAGATTTGAGCCTACAGACCAGAGGTCTATTTTCTTAGTTTTACAAAGGCCTGGAAAGTGACACCAAGGATCTTTTCCTCCTCTCAGTCATGCACAGAACGGAGGCTGTAAACCTCTGCTCTAGTTGAGGGCGGTGGGTAGGTTTGATACATCAGAAAGCTGGTGATAAAGGTTTAGTGTAATGCAATGTGAACTAGGTAGACAGAATTCTAAGCGTAATGTGTTTGGAACGAGATACAAAAAGCCTGCTTGGGTATTAAAAGTTACTATCCATGCATTAGGTAGAAAGCGGGTCTTGAAGCTTTTTGTAGGAATGCTGTGCAGGACATTAGAACAAACAGGTTTAGGATCAAGATAGGGATGTTAAAAATTTGTTTTATTTTGGAGGTGTATTCCTGTGGTCTCTAAGACACCAAAGTCTAAATATGGTGCAAGTGCAAAATTTACATTCAGTAGGGAAGCCTGCTTTTCCATATCTGCTTGGTCAGCTCTAGAATTCTCCAATTGTTTTGTAGGAAAAGATCAGTGAAAGGTGGGCACTGGAAAGTGCCTCATATTCATCCAAGGGTTCTACATCATGACATCATGTGGTGGCCCAACCAGCTGTGGGGTTAGTTGTTCATGGGTCCCTAGCTTTATTGCAAACGAGGTCTAGTGAGCAAAGAAGGCCTAGTGGGATAGGTGGCTGGGGAAACTTGCCCAGTGCTCTGGAAGGAGTCAAAGACAGAAGCAAAGTCTATAGAGTTGTGCTTTCAATGGTTGTCCTTGGTGGTATCTGGGCTATAGGAAGTGGAACAGTCACATCACCTATACAGCCCCCTCCAGCTATAGGTGAAAGGGAAGGAGGAGATCAAACCTCCCGATGTTGCGGTGAAACACACTCAATGTTTGACCTGCAAGGGAGAATGCAAAGCTGCTGCCTGTGAGGAGGGGCTAGAATAATTCTCCAAGAAACAGTACAACTACTACATCTGCACAACACAGGATGGACTGGGATCTCCCAGGGACACAGGTTGCTTTCGCTGAAATGGTTTCCCCTGAGATGGGCTGTGGTACCAGTTGTACCTGGTGCCACTGTGACTGTGAAATGGCACAATGACCGGTGATCCAACTGCTGCAGCATGGCAGCTCCGCTCCCCAGGGCTGTGGTGTCAACCTGTGTTGTGAGGGATGAAGGGAGGCCACCTTGTCTGGCCCTGTCCTTCTCCATCTCAGCCTCTTCTTGACTGCACATGCAAAAAGCATCCCAGTCCTGCCCTGGATGGGAGAGGCGGTGGCAGCAGCAGCAGCCTTGTGCTGTCATTGCTTTTAAAGAGAAGGCAGAAAGCTGTATTAACTGCCTTGTGGTATTTCTCTTAAAGCTACCAAGACATCTTCTGGTTGGTTTTGGATGCTGCTGACCTCTAGTGCCAGTTGATGCATCCCAGACAAGGCTCCTCAGCAAAGTGCCCTGCAGCCACCCATGGCACTGAGGGTGGGAGAGACAACCAGGACATGAGGAAACAGCCAAATCAAGATGTTTGTGTCGAGGAATGAGAAACAGAAACTCAGAAGCAAGGACAATTCCCAGGCTTCCCTGATGTGTACAAAAGCTGGTTCTGCTCAGAGTGTGACTCCAGAAAGCCTAGGAGGCAAAATTTCTCAGCAAGTTCCTCTGGCATTGGTGCTGTCATCCTTTCAGTTTGTGTCAGAACGCATGGAAAAACTTCAAAGCAGCCAACACCCTGTGAAAACCAAGCTCCCCTCTCTCCTCCATTGACCTGGGGAATTGCTTTGAGCAGGTGCCTTCAGAGGTGCCATTGCTGCAATGGTGACAAGAACTGTATTCACACCGGCTGATGAGAAGTGGTTTGCCCATTAAATTGGTACCAGACAATATCCTCCATGGGAAACATCCTACAGCACACAGTGGAGCAAAAATATTGTCTGAGGCTGTGAGTCTGTCATGGTTATTTTTGTTGCTGCTCTTACAGTTTGTCTCTCTTGAAGGAAAGCAGACTAGTTTTTAAAGTATTTTTTTTAAACAAGAAATTGGCACCAGCTGCTTCTTTTATGCCAAATGTCAGCCTGAAGTGAATTAAAATAGGCAGCTTATAGCTCTTCCCCTTAAACTAGGGGCTGTTTAAGGAAATAATGACTGAGCCAAAGCTTCAGAAAGCACTGAGTGATGACTAATCCCCATCAAGGACAAATATCTTATCTTTTGATTCATCTCTTACTGATGTGAAAGGGATATTCGTAACTTATGAACCCCACTTCCCCTCTCCACAAGCACACACCTCCAGAATTTTCCTTCTGCTTCAAGTAATGCCAGAGTGTGTCATCACATGAAGAAAGGGGAAAAAAAAATCATTTTGCTTAGCTCTTTTATTTCTGTGTGTTTGCTGGCATGTATCCAGTCAGCTCCCAAGTCCTTTGACAGCAAAAGGGAAGAAGAGTTTACAAATGGCTTTTTTTTTATAAGCTTCAGATGTTGTTAACTTCAGAAGCAGATACAGAACCCCAATCTGCTCTGAGTTTCTTTCTCCTGCTCTGTCCCTCAGGTTTGGGATGATTTCCATCACTTTTACTGTACTTGTTAATGGACCAATGGGTCGCAACCCTCCACGCTGGGAAGGTGTGATGGGCAAAGTCTGGCTGGTCTACGCAGGGGAGGGAAATAGGTGTATGTGTCTGCTGGTGTGGGTGGGTGAGAGTGCATGTGACTTCATGTGTACGTTATTTAGTGTCTCCTACTAGACAAGCTTTTCTGAGACATAGACGTGCATGTTAAAATAAGAGAATTAGACATAAATGACATAAAATGAGACTTTTAGTCAGTTTTGTGTTTGCTTTGTGTGTAAGTTTGACTAGTAAAAAGAGATGTAAAACTCTGCTAGGCTTCCAGTTACCCATAAGAGCACATGTATCAAACTGAACTGAATGTTCACTGATAGACACACAAAACCAAAATGTTTACAGCATTCAGAGCAATAGCAAAGCATACCTCATGCCAGTCTTGGAGTGCCTCTCACCCGTCAGTGCAAGCTCTCCCCTCCCTCCAAACCTCTCTCTCTCCTCTTCAGTCCTGTCCTTGTGATCTTCCCTCCTTACAGTTTTCTCCCTGAAGCACTCCTGTCCAGGCCAACCTTTCTCAACACTGACACTGTTTGTCTCCATATACTTGACCCTGGGTCTCCCATAGCTTTCTCCCATGCTCTCCTGTTTGCATGCTCTCCATCCCCATTTATCCCTCCTCTCTTCTTTGCTTTTTATTTCCCCAGACTCTAGTCTCTGGTCTTGCCATCCCCTGCGTATCTCCTATTGTCACTGCAAAACTCCTAGTAGCTATTCCCTTGCCCATTATATAAGAAGAAAGAGCTTGTCATAACTTCTCCATTCCTTCATTCCTGGGGCTGCTGCAGTTGACTTCCTTGGTACTGTGTGTTCTCCAGCATTGAAGCAGTGTATCACAGAACTGGAATTAAAGTACATTTTGCTGCTAGGCCAGAATGATTTTCTCTACCATGCACCCCGCGGGCTTTGCAGAGGCTCATCTTGTCCTCAGCATTGTGTTGTCTCCTTCCACCCGCTCTCCATGTGCTGCGCTGGTGGCAGGGGCTGGCTGGTGGAGAGGGCAGCCGTGCTGCGTGGAGGCAGCGGCTGTTTCAGCAGGGTGGCAGCTGTGCTTCCTCCTGGCTTTATGATACATGAAAAAGTGTGTAAATAAAGGTGTGTGTGCTGTATTTGCTTAGTAAAGTCAGTTTTTCTGCTCTGTGCCTCCTCTTGGTTTTAGTGGAAGGATGGATCTCTAAGTTGAGATTGCAGTGAACTTCCCCTGGAGTTCAGGAACTGGGGGCATGGGAGGAAGGTAGCAAAAGGGGATGAGCTTATTACTGAAAAAAACAATATTTCTGGCAAAAAGGCACAGAAGGAAAGGCAGTGCCTGCTTCTGGGGGGACCTGGTGTACCAGGGAGTTATGGGACCAACCATGGTGCAAAACACTTGTTTCCAGGAGCCCCACAACTCCCAGTTTGCATCATGTGCCACGTACCCCAGGCTGGATCTAAAACATGCTGAGCTTTGCATTTACAGCATAAATAATGGGGTTATATTAAGAGAAATATCTTCACATTGCTCTACCAGTGCCTGCAGACACCAGCTAGAAAGCAATGAGGGGAAGGAGGTACCTTGTGCTGTGTTTACTTACTTATGTGTTTGTTTATCCTCTGTGGAATTAGCAGTAATGAAGAGAGCAGTGCACAAGTACTCCCTGGGGTAGATCCCCCTTCCTTAAAAACCATGATCAAAGTGTCCCATCCTCCTACAACCTCCCTCCCTGCTCCTCTACGAGCAAACCAAATCAGGCACACAGAGTTCAGTGTTTTCTCTAAGCTCTCTGGCACCTCCATCTTTGGTGGGATGGCAGTGTCCTACCAGACGGAAGGGGCCTTGAGGACCTGACCCAAAACCCAAGCACCAAATAAGGCTGTCTTAAATAATAAAGATGTCTTATTGCTTGGGAAATATGCTTGCAGGTAGTTCAGAGGAGATTTAGGACATTACTGTATGAAGTGAACTCAGAAATGAGCCACCAGGTATCTGGATAGAAAGACCAGCTCATCTAAGATACCTACACCATGTTTTTATTTTAATTAGGTCCTGATGCTGTAACTGCCTCGGCAGTGTCTGAGTGATGGTAGATAACAGCAGGAGCTGTTTGGGCAGGACAGGCAGGCTGTTCAGTCTAATTCCTTCCCAATCAGGGGAAGGCATGGGCTCAGGTTCAGTTTGACCTTCCCTCTGCATTAGCTACTCATTTGTTAGGCTCACCTTCCCCTCTGAGACTGGAGAAGCTCCAGATATACCAGATGTCTGACCAGCGATGACATCCCTTGAGTCATGTCACCACATTGTAAAGTGTTACTCACCTGTACTGTATAGAGACCATGAGGACGTAATAAACAGCCTGAGACTACTTGCTCTCTGCCTGAGTGTCTGAAAAGGTGTGAGTTGAGCACGACTGTGAGCTCAGGGATAGAGGAGTGTTTCCTAGCAGAATTGTTGAGGAGGAAAAGGATTGGAGAAGCTTCAGCCTTCTCACAGCCTGCCCTCATCCTTCTGTGTGCTGGTTTCACTGGTGCAAACATGCTGGATGGGGCAGTGAAGGGACATGTTGACTCTAGGCAGTCTCTTCTATTGAAGATCCAGTCTCCCTAGAGGTACAGATTGGGGAGATGAGTCAGAAATATTATCAGTAGGATCTAGGAGACTACAAGGAAGGTAAATCTGAAGAGCTTTCCACCAGTGCATTGCAGTCCTTTTCTGAGTACACCCTGCTGCTGCCTGTGATGGATTGCCCACCCCAAACCAAAGACCATTTGGCTGTCTACAGCTTGACTGTCTCTGTACACATCCTGTAGTCCTGCGGGGAGAAGCAGCGATGGCTGGGGAGCAAATGCTCTTTAATCAGCCCATAAACCCTCTGACATACAGCCAGAAGTAGCCATGGCAAAGGGTTCACAGCCGGGGCACCAGCCTTTCACATGCACCGGTGCTGCAGCCAAGTGGGAAAGCAAGGGCCAGGTCTGCTCCCTGTACCAGGGCCAGAGGTGAAGGATGTACAGCAAGGTCTCCTAGCAAAGGGAGCAGTACAGATGGATCAAGCATGATTGGGCCGTGAAGAGTAAACAAATGCCTTCTCCCATCTGTAAAAAACAGCCCCAAGCTCCAGCAGGCAGCTTGCATCAAGGTCGGGGCTTGATACATCCTTAGGGGATAAACTGGGGAGAGGTGAGTAGGAACGGGCTGGTGACCCACTGGCACAGCACGAGATAAGGGCTGGCAGTGGGAATGAAGGCAGACAAGTAAGGAATGGGAAAGGCAAGGGCCAGCTCAGCAGACAGGGAAAGCGCATCTGGAGACCAGGGCATGCGTGAATTAGGGATGGACAACAGGAGCTAGAGAAGTAAGAGCAACTAAATAAGTCCCAAGGACCAGTTTAAAGAGTTTGGAAGAACCTGGGCTTGCTGGGGAAGGGTTGGACAGCAGCTGAGGGCAATCCCAAGTACTAAAAGAGGAAGGGCAGGTGTTAGCAGGGGCAGAGACTGGAGCGAGGGCAGCTGTGTGGGGTTATTTGGGCATCAGCAGAAAATTGCATGGTGGGAGATCTACAGGGTGAAAAGAAGGGAGAGAGGAGAAAGGGCTTCAACAGGGAAGGGCCGAGACCAAGTAGAGCATCTCATGAGCAGGTCTGGCAAGTGAAGGAGAGCAGTGACCTGGATCCTGCCCAGCCCTGGGCACACTGAGAACACTTCTCACTTGGTGCACACCCACCCTCCTGCCAAAAGGTGGGTGTTTGCTACATGGTCTACACAGGGTTGCATTTAAAATAAAAAATGAAATGATCTTGTTTTTCTCTGGAAATCAGCACAGTGGAATTTATCAGTCCCTCTGTCTTCTTTCTATCCCCCTTTTTATTTACCCTAATTCCCTTCTTTTATTTTTTTTTCTTTTTCATCTGCTGCTTCTTCCCTCTAAGCCTGTCTCTGAGCTAAAGCAATTTGCATGCATCCAAGGAAGGATCTGCCATTAGCACTGCTCTGTCTCTCCTCTCAGTTAGGATATATTTAGCCATCATCTTTCTTGGTTTTTTTTTTTGCTGTTCAGTGGCTTTAAAGAGCAGGTGCTGGGAACGGAAAGAGAAGATTAAAAATACCTGCTGTCAGATACCTCTCCCTACACAGATGTGCTCCGGCACTGTGCAAAGTGAGCACGTGAGCAGAGTGGATAACAGCTGCCCCTTGAAATGCTCATTTGTAATTCTAATTTTTTTTATTTCAATAATCTCTTTCCGCAGTGCTACGAATTTCCAGAGCAGCTATTTCCTCTCGTGCTTCATGTGAACGCAGAATGTGCTTTTGTTGGGAATCAATTAAAGGCCCTGTGGGTTAGGGAGAGGGCTCCTGTTGCTGGAGCTGCCAAGGGCCAAGGACAAGTGCTGCTGCCTGAGTGGGCAGCTGCCCATCCTGCAATAGGGTGAGGGTTACCCTGGGCAGGGGGACATGGATGGATCAAGGCTCACCTGCAACCACATGGACACAGTGTCCTGCAGCAGTCCCTGTCTCATAAGATGTGCCCATGGCCAAGACCCAGCTATAATGTGGCTCCTTGAGGATCCTGCTGCTGTCTCAGCTTTGGTGGCTTCCCTGCTGTTCCCGGACACCATCACTAACTTATGAGTGATGCTTATGCTCCTACCTGCACAGCAGCAACCTCCTGTGACAAGTGATCCCCTGCCAGCACCGCTGTCCACATCTCCATTGCCTACATCTTTCCTTAAACACAACCAGAGCTTAACAGCAACTTGCTGGTGGAGGAAGGGCCTGTGCAACATGAGCAGCACCTTGAAGTCTCTCCATTCTACTCCTTTGCATTCAACATCTCCCTGATTTAATGCCCACAGCCCTGGGGCACTTGCTTAGCTTCTGTCAGTCTCTGCTGAAGCAACACAGGGAGTGTGTGGCACTGCCTTTGGGTTTTACTGTTCCCAATTGCCACCTCTGTTGTTCCCCATCAGTTTAGGAGAAATCAGATGCTAGGTTCCTCAGTGAACCTGCTTGGCCCACATCTTCTGTGATGTACCAAGACCGCAGCAGCATGGCTCACCCTGGCTCTTTCTGTCCTCCTCTCTGACTTCTCTTCCGTTTCTGCATCCTCCCCTTCTTATTCCACTCAAACCATGTAAAAATATAAAACCACCTGGTACCAGAAAGTCTCCTCAGAGCTTGGCTGTGCCTTGGGGCACATGTGCAAGGGCACGTTGTACCCAGTCACCAGTCCTTCCTTATTTGCCTGTTACCTGTCTCATTTGTGTAGTTTTGGGGCTGAAAACTTTATTTTCCTATTTTTCAATGTTATTGGCACTTCACAGATACTAATGCAGAAACAACAATGGCAACACTTGGGCCTGAAAGGTTTTGTGTTTTACTTCGGGAAGCCAGCAGCTGTACCCCTGCAAACACCAGTGCTGCGCTGGCAGAGGGTGGCTGCAGATGCAGCTCATCCACTGCAGGTACCTCCATGGACCAGTCACCTCCCAGCCCAAGCATGCAGGATCCCCTCCAATGCACCATGTCCAAGTTTTCAGGACCTCTGTATTAGAAATGAAACCCCAAGAGGGCCAGTCCCCATGGAGAGGAGGTGGGCTTTATGCCTGCAAGGCTGCAGCACAGCATGGTTACAGGAATGGAGCCTGGCCCCAGGCATTGCGACACAGACAATTTTTTTGTGTTCCAAAACAAGGACTGATAATACAGGCAACCGAGACGGAGCCATGGGAGTCTGCTAAGCTAAATGAAACAGGAAGCACGTAATTAAATTAGATATAGAGTGGCATAAAGACATCTGAGTACACATTCATTGTTGGGCTCAGAGGCTATTGCATAACCCTACTGAAGAGCTCTGCGTTATAAAATCCTGCACCTCCTGCATCCCACGCTGATGAGCTGCCCATCCTTGAACAGCATCCTCCACCCCATCGAGGGCGAGAGGTAAAAATCCCAGCTCCCAAGGGAGCTGAGCTGCCAGCTGGTGGTTTGTGCAGGGACTGGTGGCTGTGGCAGGGCAGGCGAAGGGTCTGTCCCAGCCTTGGCGGGGAGGATGTTAATGGAACAGCCTGATCCCATTCCCATGCCTTGGTTCAGACTCTCAGGTACCAGCACTGCACCATGTCCCAGAGCCATGCACAGAGTTTAAGCACCCAAGCAGGGGTCTCTGCTGTAAGCATGACATCTCCTATGGCTTTGTGCTTCCTCTGGTTGAGTGACAGTGGTGCCCAAGAAGATACAGCCTTTGACTGATGCTTTCTCTCCCACTGAGGTTTTATAGGGGTTATCCTTCCCATAGGGGTTTGCAGGGACCAAGTTCCCACCAGGGGCATTTCCTCATTTCTGCCTTGCTGCCAGCTTTGCCTCACTGAGCCAAGTACTTCAAAAGCTGCTACAGAGGGAACAAGGTAAAACCACACACATGCTTGCCCAATGCACTTTATTTCCATAGGGAAAAGCAGTGGGGAGACAGGAGCTGAAGCAAAGTGGACACTCTGGCAGGCTGTAATACCAAGGCAGAGATGTGCAGGCTCTGCTCTGACTTGTGTTGTCCATGCCCCTCTCCCATGGGCCGTGGCTGTTGCTACCATCCCAGCTGTGTTTTTGCCGTACAATTTCCCTGTCTGCTTCAAGCAGCATGTGGCTCCCAGCACAGTGGCTGTCTCAAGGACCATGGACTTGCTGCCAGAAGTCATTTGTACTGTGTCTGTAACACGTGCCCAGGCTCCTGGAGGTTCTCCTCTCAGCATAACCTGCTCAGAGGATGCTTCAAACACCAGGGAGAGTGAACAGAGCACCCTGTGACTGCAAATCTCTAAGTGAGAGAATGTGCTGCAGCACATGAGTACAGTTTTAAAGGGAAAAACAATGCATATGAAGTCACACTTAACACCAGGCATGCCCCAAAATGATGAGACAAAACAACAGCAGAGCATCACTGAACATCGTGTCTCTGTGGAAAACCAGAGAGGAGATGGAGATGCAGGTAATGAGGGAGAAAAAACTTTACCACCCAAACCTCAGGGCTGTTGTTGGTCAACCACTACAGCTAGGAGGTGAGTGCAAAGGGTATGTGGACATGGCCAGTGCTGAAATACCCGGGTGTCACCCTCTCCTGTGGGTACCAGGAGCCTGTACCCACATCAGCACAGCACTGCTGCTGTGACACCGGTGCTCCCATCATGGCAGTGAGCTGAGGTGGTGTAGCCACCAGGCTATATGGCCAAGCACTTCCAAAACCTGTGCTAGATCAAGTGATGCCCACACTGTAGGGCATGCACAGACCACCTTAGCATCTGTACAGGCAAAGGCAATCTTACAGGCCTCCCACCCTTACTTAGCCCCTTCTTCCCTTAAATCCTCAGCAAGGATCACAGCTCTAATCATGGTTTTAAGGCTTGGAGAAGACATGAACAAGAGCTTTCTGTAGCTCCAAACATTTTTCTGTAGCTGAATATCTGCTAACCAAGCCTTAAGCTTGCTTATTCAAGTGAAAAAACCCCAGAGCTGTCGGGAAGGAAGTTTCTCTTGATATCAAAGCTGAGACAGGAACTAAAAACACATATTTGGTCATTAGTCCTGATACAACTTTTCTGGCTAACCATGGGCAAGACAATTCAGTAGCTTTTTCTAAATGGTGAGAGAAAGACAGGAGTCCTCATTATGGTTCGATGGAGCTGAGGTACCTGGTGTTCCTCCAAAAGTCTCCCTTCCTGATATCCTCATGCTTCTGCTCCCCAAAGTCAGCTTGAGGGGAACCTTTCTCCCTGGCCTGAGGCAGAGATGGCTTCGTGATACCACCTCCCCTGGTATGGCTCATCTCCCATGGACAAGACACTCTGGCAATGTCCTGTGTGTGATTAATGCGGGCAGCAAGAGTAGGAGACAACCTGAGTTCTGGAAAAAATGTCTGTGCTGGCTGCAGAGCTGGTAATAGCAGGGACCAAATGGGAAGGAAGGGAGAGGATGAGATGACAGCTCTTGCCCTGGGATGGCCATGGGCAGAGGAGTTTAGGGTCACTCCCCCCACAGTGGTGAGCTCCCTCCAGGGTCACCAATTGAGGAATTGCAGGGAGGGCAGCTCTCTGGGACCCCACGTGAGTCTGACCTTGGCATGGGGGACTTGTTGGCTATCATGGACCTCTGCTTATTGCATCAAACCTTGGGGTTTGCTGGTGCACAGTGTCTGACACTGTTTTAACTCTTTCTCTGCACCCTTCTATCTTGCTGATTCAGTCCTTCCCCTCCAGTTTCCAACTTCTCCCTTGCTTTTAGTCTTTTATTTCCATCTTTGGTTCGCATTAGGATCCACCTTTATCAGATGCTTGCCCATGCTTTGCTCTCTTTCTTTGATGCACATACCCTCCATTAGTCGTTATTTATTACAGCCGTGGATTGGCAGTGTAATTTGGGCAGATGTGGAAACATTGCACTATCTGCAGTGCAAGGGGAGGTGTACTGCATTGCCCTGGGAAGTGCAAGCCCATCCCCCAGGCTTGGCATCTGCCCCGGGATGCTGCAAAGCAGCCTGATGCTGCTGGGGACTGGCATCTCGTGTTGAAACCACCTGGGGAAAAGGCTACACCAGCCCTTGCAGCACTGAGAGGATTGGAAGTCCTCGAGCAGTGGGACAGAGCTGACGAATTTCCATGAATTACAGCGTCTGTCCTGTCCCTCTCTCTCTCCCCAACTGCATCCCCCCCCCCCCCGCCGTTACTCAGCACATCGGTGGAAATGAGCCTGTTTTTTCCTGTTATCAAGGAAGCAGTTATGACTGTGATGCTCAAGGACAAGCCTGGGCCTCCCACTCCCCCCTCCCTTAACAGCACAAGAAGAAACCTACCTAAGCCCTTCTCTTCAGCAGCTTTTGGTTGGCTGGAGGCTGGAGTGATGCTGGGTCCCCCTCCCAGCTCTCCCGCCTCCCAGCTGATATAAAGCACAGCTCCTCACCACTTTTCCAGCTGATGCAGGTGGTGTGGCAGCTGCCTGTTGCACACCCCTGCCACCGCCGTAAGGACTTGATGGTCCTGGATGCCTGGGTGCCCAGCTCTCAGCATGTGCCGGGGCTTAGCCACGCTCCCCATCACTTGCCTGGAAAGGTAAGGGTCTTCACCACACCGCAGGTCTGGGATGCAGAGGGTTCGCTGAAAAAGATGCACCTAACTTCGGGGCAGCTGGGCCAGCTGCTGCTGCTGTGGCCGTGATGTTTCGGTAGAAATTGGAGTGCAGACCGCAAGAAAACATGCAGCGAAGGATGGCCCCAGTTTGGCAAATTTGTTTGACAAATCCGTTCTGCTCCCCAGGAGGGGAGCACAGAGGTAAAACATGCAGAGGGAGAGGAGGCTGGGTAGGGCTGCCCTGCCTGTGTCTGGGCGTACAGACACACAAGGGTTGTTCTTCCAGCTCCATCGCTGCACAACTCGCTTCAGGTTGACAGCAGCGGGACTATTTTTGTCGACACGGTTGAAATGTGAAGTGACATGTTGCTCCTCCTGCCAAACATGGCTACAGAGCCCCATGCTGCTGACTTGACATTTAAACCCTTATTTTTGTATGAGTGCCTTGGGATGCCAGAATGAGCTGCAGCACACAAATAGCAACAGGGCTACATACTGTCCCGGGGTGGACCCCTGGGAGAGGAGCCGATGCTGTATTGCTGCAGAGACCTCCTGGGAGGGAGGTGCCACTGCTGCAGAGCCGCAGTGACAGGCAGTGACATCATCCCAGGCTCTCACAGAGCAGGCTCTGGCACAAGAGCATTGTGTGCTGCTACTGGCCTCGCTGGGTCTTGAAGGCATGGGGTAGGTGGATGGCGCTGCTGGGGAGCGTGGCCATCTCCATGGCATGGTGGCAGGCTCCTGGTGACTCAGGGACACCTCAAAAAAAACCCCCCAAATGCAGGGGAGCACCAGTGCTGCTGCAGCAGCCTTGCAGCAGGGAGATGCTCCTGCTCTGCCAAACAGAAAGCAGTGGCTATGTTTTTCCAATACTTTGACAGCAGCGTAGCACTGCCAGGAGATGGGGATGAGAAAAGAAGCCAGGTTAGCTCCAGGGAGCTGAGGGGGCTGCGGGGGCTGCACTCAGCAGCTGCTCTGTTGCCTGCCCCAGAGGAAAAAGCTTGCTGTGCTTTATAAACGCATGCGGTGCTACCTGGGAAGGGTGTAGGAGGAAACAGTCTCTGGGGCTTAATGCACTGCTGAGCACGGTTGCCAGGGAGAAGAAAAAGCAATTAGGGGAGCATTTATTTCATACATCAGAAGGCAAAGAAGCAGCTAAAGCTGAGGAGTGAAGGCTCCGAGTTGTGTCGAGTCTGTGGGGTGCAGCCCCTGTAAGGCAGGGGTGTGGAGACCGTGCTCCAGTGGTCCAGCAATCCCACCTCTCTCCTTCCTCCCTTCCAGAGCCAAGGATCTGAAGAGCCACTTAGGGATCCTGCTTCATAAGCCAGAGCTGGGACACAGGATCAGGACCTCCAGCAAGCTGCAGCTGGGCTCCGGGTGGAGGTAAGCCATGTGATGCTGTGTCCCAGGTTCATCCTGGAACAGGTCTCCATGGACCAGGCTGTCCTGAGGGATGCTCCTGCCTGTCTGCACAGCAGAGAAGACAGAGTGCAACTTGTCCTCCCTGCGGTCCCACCCCAGCAGGCAGGGAGGGCGGATCGCTTCCCAACTTCACCAGTTATAAAATCAGATGGGGGAACTGATGCTCTGGCATTAGGCACAGGAGAGCAGGGCCTTAACAATAGGCAAGAAACCCAGAGGGCTCCTGCAGTCCCTGGTGTCTCAGCCCAGTGGCTGGAACCTCTGGGGAACGCTGGCAGCATTAAAACAAAATAGTAAATATTGCTGCTGAAGGCAGGCTGTCTTCTGGCAGAGGAGGCTCTTCTGGGCTTGTACCAGTAGAAAAAGACTCCTCCGAGTACCCTTTGGAGAAGCTAGCTGGCCAAAGCTGCACTATGGAGCTGAGGTCTGGTGAGCCATTGGGGAAGGTGAAAGAAAGGGAGAAAGGAAAGAGAGCCCACAGGTAATGGATATTGGGGTGCTGCTTTGGCTTCCTACCAAATGCTGCTGTCTCCCTTCTTGCGCTGTCTCCCATTAATGGGGCTGCTTGACTGATGTGCTCCCATCCTTTGCCGCAGAGCAGGAGAAGTATTGTCGGTGGGACAGCGAACCTTACGTCCTTTTGTCTTTTCCAGAGACTCCTCGCAAGAGGTACTCGAATGGAGGGAGTCCTTTGACCAGCTCCTGAAGAGTAAGAGTGAGTAGGACCTGGTTTTCTTCTCTTGGTGAGAGTGCATGGGACACGCTTCCAGTGAGCAAGGGGGGGACTGTGCACCTGCAGCCAGCATATAAGGAAATCTTGTCTCCTCCTCAAACGAGATGGTTTAGGATTTAGAAAGAGGCCCCTTTCCTGCCCTGATAGAGCTGATGCACAGGGCTTATTGCCTGGTTTGCAAAGCTGTACCCTTTTCTTCTGACTGGGTGCTTTTTGGGGGGCACAAGTGCTGTTTCGCAACACCTTGCTGCTGCCTTGGGACAGGAGCATTGGTGTGGGCATCCCGTGTGCAGCAGTCTGTCACAAGGAACATCACACCATGCCCTGTGTCCACACTCAGAGAAGGCAGCATGCCCACTCTCCTTGTGCTCTGCACAGCAATGCAGCCAGCTCCCCACAGGTTTTGTTGCTTGGCACTGCGTTGCTACCCTCTCTGTCTGTCTGTCCGTTCTGTGCCTCCAGGGATGTGTTTTCCACAGGCAGAAGGACTTCAGCTGATTTACTGAGTTACATGTGGGCGTTTCCCCCCCCCAGTATTGGCTATATGTATGGTGATGTGCAGGGCTCCCATAAGATGCTGTCTCCTTCTCCCCCATGCAGCCAGTACCTCCAAAATGAGTGAGGGGATCTCTTTTTGAGTCCCTTCCTTACACCGGGCTTTGCAGCAGGTACACAATGGTAGAAGTGCCGAATTTTAATACAAAGGTAGTTGTCTACATGAAAAGCTATTCTACAGCACAAATAGTCCTTCCATAGCACTAGTTTGGGGCTAGGGGTATTTTTTTTTTTTTCCAGCCTTCCTCACACGCTGTGATGGCTAACAAGCTTCTCTGCCTTTGTAACTTAATACATCCCCCTAGCCTGGCTCCGAAATCCTTGCTGCGATTACTCTCCCATACTTCTCAGCATCTCGTTCCCCCTAGATCTCAGCTGAGGAAAAAAAATAAAGCCATCGCTGCTTGATTCCTGCAGGCGTACCAATACATCAGTGGATTTCTCCTTATGTAGAATTAGCTCTTTTCCAAAGCTGTAAAGACAATACTCTGAAGCCTCATTACAGAAAGGTCAAATAAATAAAACCAGAGGATTACTTGTCTGTGGGAAAGGATTTTATTGGCATCTAGAGGCTAATTAGCAGTGTCTCAGAGGGTGGAATTTGCCCAGAGGGAAAGGAAATCTGCAGTAGTCAAGATCTGAGCTCTCAGGGTGATGCTTGCAGGCAGCACTGTGTCTGGCAGCCAGCCCCCTCTTCATCCCCATCTTCTGCCCCATTGAATGCTCTCCTCTCCTCTCCCCAGGCGGGGTGATGGCCTTCCACACCTTCCTGAAGACGGAGTTCAGCGAGGAAAACCTCGACTTCTGGCTGGCGTGCGAGGACTTCAAAAAGACCCGGTCGAAAACCAAGCTGGCCTCCAAGGCCAACAGGATCTTTGAGGAGTTTGTCCAAAATGAGGCACCCAGGGAGGTGAGAGCTTTTTCTGCCTCTGTCCTGTGGCATCAAATAGGATGGGAAAGGCGTAAAATATCCTGGTGGGTTTTACTAAAGTGCTGTCAGCTCAGTGGGAAGATGTGCTCTTGTTCATGAGAGCTTTAATTTCTAACATGGTGTGGTCTGCTAACATGAAGGCATATAAAGGCTTGTGAGCGTCTTCACCTTCATCTGATAATGGAGAAAACAGTTTTCATCCTCTTTGAGGCAGGAGTTAATGCTGAGTTAATGTTAGTGGATGCTGCTTCCTTGCAGGTGAACATCGACCACGAAACCAGGGAGATCACCCGTAAGAACCTCTCGGGTGCCACCTCCACTTGCTTCAATGAAGCCCAAGCCAAGACCCGCACCTTGATGGAGAAGGACTCCTACCCCCGGTTTCTAAAGTCTGCCTCCTACCAGGACATGACCAAGCAGGCCACCAGCCGTGGCATCAGCAAGAGGTCACATACCTGACCCAAGTCCGAATTTGATGCCAGGGGACCAGGCAGAGGCTGAGAGACAATTTGCAAGGGCTGAAGTCCGCATGGTGGGGTTTCGGCTGAAGTCCTGGCATTTTAGCAGGATCCCCAGGACCTCAAGTGCTTCCCACTTCCCATTGAGCTGCTGGGAAGAGAGGTGTTCCTTCCCTGGAGGAGCAGAGCAGGTGGGAACTCAATGCCTCTCCTTGCAGCATGGCTGGAGACCTGCACCACCACAGGGACAGAAATAGATGGATTTGAGTTGCAAGCCCGGGAAAAAGAGACCAGATTCCCCTGAGCATCTGTAACTGAAGAGCTCCTGCCTGGTCTCAGGACCCTGTCTCTGACACAGGAGCCTGCAATTCCCACAGTGCCTGGGGCATCAGACCTGCCTGCAGGGCTTTTCCTATGGCCAGAATAAAAGTCCAAAGACTACTTGTCGTTTTCAGCTGGAGGACCCTGCATCTGCTTTCTCCTGATCCCAAGATCTTTCTTCTGGTGTTTCCTATGCATGTTCTGCACCAAAGCTTTACGCTTTCTTCCAGTGCAGCGCATCCCTGTCAGTGACATTTTTGTCCCTTGCTTAAGCTATATGACCTTTAGATTGCACGTAATCTTAGGTCACATGCATAACTTTTTATTACTATTAATATTTATTTCATTATTATTATATACATATATTTATTAGAAGAGCACTGCTGAAAGTATACACACATCCCTTGCTCTGAGAAGCTTGTAAATGAAATTATTTTAGGTATTGTAGCACTTAGCATGCCTCCCACCTTTTCTGTGTAATAACTTAAGAGAGATGAGGAGGCAGATCTGTAACGTGACTGTGGAGCAAGATTCATGAACAGCAGCAGCGAGGGTGGCAGTCCAGCAAGGGCTGCCAGCAGGGTCTAAGGCAGCAGGTTTCCAGCGAGCTCGGAGGATCGTTGATGGAAGTAAAAGGATGCTTTGCAGTCTGTGCTTGTTCCTTTCTCCCCTCAAAGATGTGGACAGCATCAGGTAGATCAGCAGCTTGTCCTAGATAGAGAATAGCGATGTAAAACTGGTGAGTGACCCTATTGAAAACTTTTTTATATGTGGGAGAGGAAACCTGGGGCTTTCCCCTGGCCTGAAATTGGACTTGGTGTTCCCTTGGCTGGTGAAACCAATCTGCAGCCACAGCACTTTAACAAAAACCCAGGGAGCTGAGCGAAACAGTGATGTGTGCAGTTAATTCAGCATCTTGGGGGCATCAGGATGTTTCATCAGCTCAGACCAAGGGAGCGAGTTCTTCAGAAAGCCCTGCTGAGCAGAGACTCCTGGGTCCTGCAGCTTCGCTGGAAAGCTGTGGATCCCATTTGGCAGCAACAGTGCCAGCAGCCACGTGGGTGGGTGATGGGGAGCCCAGGAGCATGCTATGCTGGGTCACAGGGAATGTACCACCAGCATTGTTTCCTACTGAGACAACCTGGGGCTGCTGCATGTGTCTCCAGTTATCCTGAAAGACCAAACCCTGAGGTCCTTATCCCATTGGTCCTCAGTCCTTGCTGAGGGTACTATCTTTTGCCCCCCCACCCCAAGAATTAGCTGGAGCAATCACTCAGGCTTTTCATAGCTGTTTGAACAGAGCAAGGGTCCAAGGACCAGTTTGGGTGAATTATTCTGAGTTCACTTTCCCCATCTTGGTTCTATCTCTGAGCCTCAGTGGGTCCCAGCTGTGTTTACAGGGGGGTTTTAGCTGCTTTATTATTTATTATTTATTTTTACAACTGGAACCATCTTCATTGTGTTACTGAAGTGAATGACACACAATGGTCTGTTTTCACTGCTAACATAATACTGTCATTATAAAATAAAATGTAAAGAGGAAAATACTGTGACAACATGGGTTTTTTTGTTGTGGGCTTTCAATGAATTATTACATTCTAATTTTGGAGGACTTGCAAGGCAGACCAAAGCAAGTAAGGGGCATTTACATGTTGCAATGTCAGGAACAGAAAGGAAGGGGAAGACTTGTGAAGACTAAAGCTTCTTCATGGCATTTGGCTTATTGAAGAGAACTGAACCATTCATAGCAAGAATGAAAGTAGAAGTTAAGTTTTGAATATATTGATTGCCAAGGTGTTCGGTACTGATTGTGTTGCTCACCATTTTCTGAGCACTTTACAGGACTGCAGTTCCCAGTACCTGTTTAGTAACATTAAAACGTTGTCTCAAGCACAGGAGGATTGAAGTGAGAGTTGCTGTTTGCAGTAACTGCTTTCGGGTCTCTGCCATTAATATTTGATTTTTACCAATAACTCAGCTGATGATTGACTTCATTTACAAGGGAGAAAGTATCTAGTATTAGAGGGGATATTGAAAAACATCCCACTTCTGTGGCAGCACGGGCTGTTTGATGTCTGAGCAATCCCCTGTGTTCCCACAGGATGCTTTGGGAGGGCAGAGGAGGGGTCTGTGGTGCGTGCACCTCCAGGGACCATGGGAGCGCCGGAGGGCTGTTGGCAGCACAAGCCATGCAGGGCAGGGAGCAGCCAAGGGTAGCTCAGAGTTGTTAATGCTCTGAATGAAAACCAAACAAAGCATGTTTTTAAGCTATCTTCTTTCTATTTGTGACATGTTTTGGAAGCCAAAATTAACTGGCCTGCGTCAGCATAGTATGAGTGGACTGCTGAGCAGGAGCTGGCATCACAGGTGACTGTAAGTGAGGAGCACTCAGGTCCCGAGGGATTGCTTTTAGCACCAGCCAGCGCATGCCATTAAAAAGCTTTTTACAAGCAACTACGTCTCTAAGACCACATTATGCCTCTTCTAACACAGCCATGCAGAGTCCAAGAATCATCGTTCATTGTAAAACACATCGACTCTTCTCTAGCTCTAGCATCACCCACCTAACTGGAGGAATGGAGTTTAAACTCCTCTTTATCTTTTAGTCACTATTTCATTAAGTGTGGCCTTGTCTTACAAGACAGGCGGTTTGGAATCGCAGCAGTCTGTGTGTATACTTGATCTTAGTGCATGTCACAGGGAAGAAATGAGCTGAAGGGTGTCCAGGAAGTATTTGAATTATCTGTCAAGAAAGATATAGAGCAGCCAAACAGCCTAGAAGCAGATAGAAACAAAATAATTATTTGGATTTGTTTTTTTTAATGGCAGTTTCTAACTGAAAAAAAAAGAATATTTTTTTTCTTGTACACCTTGAAGTTAAGTTTAAACTGATTCTCCATTACAAAAATATTTAAATTGGCCAAAAAAAAAGTAAGGAAAAATTAGAATTAATATATTTTTGAGCTTTCTCTAGAAGGAAATTTGAGGCTATGTCTGTTCTTGATGCACTATGCATGGAAACGGATGGCCCAGGCTGTGCCTCAGCAGTAGTGCTCGGACTTCACCACTGAGACCAGAATATCCCATTTTGCAGTGGAGTTTCTCTTCTACAAGTCTGAGATGCTTTTCAAAGAGAAAAGTCAATCAACAAAACCATGCTTGCTGTCAGCATATCCTTGAGATTGCTGGCAAACCCCAGTGCTAACATTACAAGACCTTTAAAGCCTTGGGGGGATAAAAAAACCCCAACCCACAAAACTGCCTTGAGAAAGAGGAGACGAAGCTTCCTGCAACTGCCTTTGGGCACGGGTGGCTGTGGTTGCTTCCAATAAACCACGACTGAAGTTTCCCAGGGCGGAGGCAGTGAATTCGGAAGCCGTAGGGAAGATTTGCGCTCCAGAGAGCAAACGCTGGTGCTGGCCCTCCCCAGGCGTCACACATATTTGCTCCAGGGCCAGGTTTCCATGAGCTGGAATGAGGAGTGGATTTATTTGGTGGAAAAAAACCATCCGTTTCCCTCTGCTCTGGGGCACGGCGTGTTCCCAGCAGCAGCTCGGTGGGGTGGTATTGTCCCCCAGCCAGCCCATCTCCTCCTGAGGCTGAGATCCCCTCTGTCTCCAGCAGCATCAGGCTTCCTTTGGGGTGGCCTTAGGGCATGTACTTGTGTGTACGAGTGGCCCCACCAAGGCATGTATTTCAGCAGGTGGATGTGCACATATGAATGTATGGATGCTGGGCTTTCTGGTGTATGCACCACAATGGATACACATACATTAAAGGGGGCCTGTAAGGAAGATGCAGACTATCTTTTTAGCAAGGCCTGTTGTGACTGGACAAAGGGTGATGGTTTTAAACTAAAGGAGGGAGATTTAGACTACAGAGAAGGAAGACATTTTTTACACAGAGGGTGGTGAGACACTGGCCCAGGTTGTCCAGAGAGGTGGTTGATGCCCCATCCCTGGAAACATTCCAGGTGAGGTTGGACAGGGCCCTGAACAATCTGTTCTAGTTGAAAATGTCCCTGTCAACTGCAGGGCATCTGGAATAAATGACCTTTAAAGGTCCCTTCCAAACCAAACCATTCTATGATTCTATGATAACACATATATGCAGGCAAATTCGTACGTGTTTGCATGTGCATATGTGTACATCCATGATTTTTCTTTTTTTTTAAGACAGATTGCAAAAGTGCTATCAAACATTGTTCAAATATGTTTTTGAAGGCAGCTCACCACCAAAGGGGTTGCACTGAGCCATTTCAAATGCGACAAACACCTTACCCAGCAGCGTTTTGCAACACTCTGCCAGCCCCGTGCCAGCCAATGGGGAGGGAGCAGCTGCATCAAGGCGCTTCTTACTCCACAGCTCTCACTTCAAGACTTTTGCTCAAATAAAATGCCAGAAATCATACATGTTGTGTTCCCATATGGCTCATGTCCCTCTCAGTACAATGTGCAGCTAAACGCCAAGGTTTCCAACCTGGGCTAGCTGCATGCAGGGATTCTTACCTCCACAATGTCTTGGGAAATGATAAAAAACTTAATGCTAATATTCACGCTTTCTGTCCCTGAGGGCAGTGCCGAGCTCTGCAGCTCTCCTGCCCCTCCAGGGTTGAGCCGCTGGTGCTGGAGGGCAGCTCTGACCCAGTGCAGCTGCAACCTGGGCTCAGCTGGTGAGGAGAAACTGGGGATGAGAAACAGCTGGAGAAATGCTGCTGGGGAACCGCCTCTGTTGCTTAGGAAATGCATTTAAGCTTAGGTCCTCAGCCTGACTCTTTGTTTGACCTGTTCTGGGGATGCTTTTGATGGACCTGCTCTGCTGTCCTTGCCCAAGGACCAGGGCATGGTGCTCTGCTTGGTGAGGTCCCCGGCCTGCCTTATTCTTGCCCCCATCTCTTCTCAGTTCACTCCTGCTGGCAGATGTGCTAGTCTGTTTTTGTGGTGATGAAGATTGAGCAGCAGCCTAAAAACCTAGGAAATGCAGATTAAAAATGTGAAAATACTCCATGAAAAAGTGAAATATGGTTGATGATCCTTTGTGGATAGCATCACCTCTCAGTATTTAAATCACATCCTTCCGGGGACAATTTTCCAGGGCTGTGTTCCAGCACTGAATGTCACATCAGTGTTTCCAAGCATATAAACCCTGGGATATTCCCATTTGGAAATATAATAAGGGAGAAAGTACAGGGAACATGAAGAAAAAAGCCATCCTACTATTCATAGCTACTTTAAAAATTATTTCGACTTCAGCAGGCAGTTTTTGTTGCTGCGTTTTAGCTCATGTTTATTTGTGGCTGGTGGTCAGGGCATGGATGCTCAGAGATGTTATCTCAGGGGAAGGGTTGCAAAATGGGTGTAGGCTTATCAGGATGGAGGAAAAGGAAGATTTGCTTAATCATGCCCTTGATTTCCCTGCTGTGTCTCAGCACCTCATCTCATGAGACCCTGTGCTTGTGAGGGGCTAATAAGGACTCTGCCAAACTGCAAACACAGCAGGAATTATGTTGCCCAGAGGCTACAGGAATGGTCTTGGAGAGGAGCTCTGTGGCTCCCATACTTTAGAAAGCCTTTGAGGTCCTTCTATTCCCCATAAACTGCCTGTCACAGAGACTAAAAGTTTAAACTTAATACTTTACAGAAAGCAATCTCAGGGATGAGAGACAGGGAAAGTGTTACCAGCAAATCCTTCTTTGCTGGAGTACAGGCACAGGACACTTCTGCCACAGCCCCGCTACTTGCAAACACCTCATTCCTATCATCCTAGGGTTTGGGTTCCTACCATAAGATGATGAACTACTTTAATTAAATCAGCAAGCTGAAGAAGGCTTTTGTACTTGGGTGGCTGGGTGATGTGGTATCATTATGTATTGTAACATTGACTTTTTTTTAATGTCTTTATTGTCAGCTCTGAGCCCATAATGTGCCCCTGCTCTGCTTGTTTGTCTCTTTCCCAGGCTGCAAATGGGTAGTTAAACACTGGCAGCTAGAGCCCCAGCTCCAAGCAAACCAGGAGAGATGCTGTCGATTTCAGCAGAATTCAGTGAATTAAAATGGGATCTTGAGATGATTTGAGATCATTCCCTGAGTTTTCACGGTCTTTGTCTCTGTGAGGCTGTGTCAAGATCTTGCAGTCCTCAAAGTAAAGAATCACAAGATAACACAAGGTAACACTGGGATGAGCTCAGGCCAACAAAAGATGAATTGCCTCCTGATGGGAGAAGGGGAGGGGGCTTGCCTGAAGAAAACCTAAGGCTGGTTAGCATGGTAAAAATCACACCTCTGGGAGGAGACCCTACATGTTCATGTCAGACCACCTTTCTGTAATGAATCATAGAATCATAGAATGGCTTGGGTTGGAAGGGACCTCCAAAGGTCATCTAGTCCCACCCCCCTACAATAAGCAGGGATGTCTCAGATTGCTCAGAGCCCCATCAAGCTGACCTTGAATGTCTCCAGGGATGGGGCCTCCACCACCTGTCCAGGCAACCTGTTCCAGTGATCAACCACCCTCATATTAAAGAACTTTTTCCTAATGTTCAACCTAAATCTACCCTTTTCTAGCTTAAAACCACTACTGCTTGTCCTGTCGCTACAAACACTAGTCAATAGTTCTTTCCCTGCCTTCTTATAGGCCTCTTTCAGGTACTGAAAGGTCACAATAAGGTCCCCTCAGAGCCTTCTCTTCTGGAGGCTGAACAGGCCCAATTCTCTCAGCCTGTCTTCATAGGAGAGGTGTTCCAGCCCTCTAGTCATCTTTGTAGCTCTCCTCTGGACATGTTCCAACAGGTCCACATCCTTCTTATGTTGGGGGCTCCAAAGCTGGACACAGTACTCCAGGTGAAGTCTCACCAGGGCAGAGTAGAGGGACAGAATCACCTCTCTCGATCTACTGGCCACACTTCTTTTGATGCAGCCCAGGATGCAATTGGCTTTCTGGGCTGCAATTGAGCATTGGTGGCTCATGTCCAGCTTTTCATCCACCAGTACCCCCAAGTCTTTTTCCCCAGGGCTGCTCTCTAGCATGTCTTCTACCAGCCTATATTGATACCACTGGTTGCCGGAGCCCAGGTGCAGGACCCTGCACTTGGCCCTGTTGAACCTCATGAGGTTCACTTGGGCCCACCTCTTCAGCTTATCTAGGTCCCTCTGGATAGCACCCCATCCTGATGGCATATCCACTGCACTGCTCAACTTGGTGTCATCAGCAAACTTGCTGAGGGTGCCCTCAATGCCACTGTCAATATCATTACTGAAGATATTAAACAACACTGGCCCCAGTACGGAACCCTGAGGGATGCCACTTGTCACTGTTCTCCATTTGGACACCCAGATGTTGACCACTACTCTCTGGATGTGACCATCCAGCCAATTCCTAATCCCCTGAACAGTGCATTCATCAAACCCATATTTCTCCAACTTAGAGATAAGGATGTTGTGGGGGACTATGTCAAAGACCTTGGAGAAGTCCAAATAGATGACATCCATGGCTCTTCCCTTTTCCACTGATGCAGTCGCTCCATTGTAGAAAGCCACTAGGTTGGTAAGGCAGGACTTGCCCCTAGTAAAGCCATGCTGGCTGTCTTGAATCACCTCCCTGTCCTCCATGTGCCTCAGCATATCTTCTAGGATGATCTGTTCCACGATTTTCCCAGGCACAGAGGTGAGGCTGACAGGTTGGTAGTTCCCAGGGTCCTCTTTTCTACCCATTTTAAAAATGGGCAGGATGTTTCCTTTCTTCCAGTCGCTAGGGACTTCACCTGACTGCCATGACTTTTCAAATACCATGGAGAGTGGCTTGGCAACTGCATCAGCCAATTTCTTCAGGAGTCTGGGTTGCATCTCATCAGGTCCCATGGACTTGTGAATGTTCAGGTTCATCAGATGGTTATGAACCTTGTCTTTACTTATGGTGGGTGGGACTTTGTCTCCCTGGTCCCCGTCTTACAGGCCATCCACTTGAGAGCTACACTGAGAGAGGTTACCAGTGAAGACTGAGGCAAAAAAATTGTTGAGAACCTCAGCCTTCTCCTCGCCTGTTGTTGCCAGTTCACCATTCCTGCTCATTGGGGAAGGTACGCTTTCTATGACCTTCCTTTTCTGATTTACATACCTGTAGAAGCCCTTCCTGTCATTCTTTACATCCCTTGCCAAGTTCAGCTCCAGCTGCGCCTTGGCCTTCCTGACCTTGTCCCTACACAATCGGGCAAGGTCCCTGTACTCTTCCCAGGATACGTGTCCCTGCTTCCACTGTCTGTGCAGTTTCATCTTGCCTTTTAGTTTGACCAGCAGGTCTCGACTCAGCCATGCTGGTCTCTTGCCTTTCTTGCCTGATTTCTTAAACATGGGTATTGAGAGCTCTTGTGCTGTGTGGAAAGTGTCCTTAAGGATCTTCCAGCTCTGCTCTGCTCCTTTGTCCCAGAGGACTGTTTCCCAGGGAGTCCTACTGACTAACTCCTTGAAGAGTTGGAATTTTGCCTTCCTAAAATTTAGGGTCCTGACCTGGCTCTTCATTTGCTTCATACTCCTTAGGACAGTGAACTGCATTAGTACATGATCTCTGCAGCCCAGGCTGCCTCCAATATTGACGTCCCTGATGAGTTCACTTGCATTTGTGACTATCAGGTCCAATATCACATCTCCTCAGGTAGGGCTATCTATTTCTTGCCTTAAAAAATTATCATCTAGGCACGCCAGGAGTCTCCTGGATTGCCTGCAGCTCACTGTGCTACTTTTCCAACAGATGTCAGGGTGGTTGAAATCCTCCAGTAGGATGAGAGCCTGCAAGTGAGATGTCTCCTAGAGCTGGAGTAAGAAGGCTTCATCAATAGACTCCCCTTGATCAGACGGCCTGTAGTAGACACCAACCACAAGGCTCCCTTTGTTGTCTTGATCCCTAATTCTTACCCATAAGCTTTCAACCTTCTCATGGCTATTCTTTAGGGATAACTCTCCGCAGTCTATCCATTTCTTAACATAGAGGGCAACATCTCCGCCCCTTCTTCCATACGTGTCTCTTCTGAACAGCCTGTAGCCTTCAATTGGCATACTCCAGTCATAGGATTCATCCCACCAGGTTTCAGTAATGGTCTCTAAGTTGTAGCCTTCCTGTAGCATGACAGCTTCTAATTCATCCTGTTTGTCGCCCATGCTGCGTGCATT
>VYZX01010398.1:2588-26799 GCA_013401335.1 Brachypteracias leptosomus
GTCTTGTTTTTGTCTTGTTTTTGGTTAGTTTCATCTTTTCTCTTGTCTGTTTATAAGCCAACTATAAGATATTAAAAATGTATCAAGGATTTTAACACACACAACACTGTATTCAAGTAAGTAGAAATGATGTTGTATAAGGAAAGTCATAATACGAATCTTTAAAAACTGCAGATTTTCCCCCACCTGAAGGATCCTCCAATGACTCTGGTGTGTAAAGTCATCTGAACTTTCAACATCATGAATATGTCAAACCAAGTTTGATATATATTGACTTCAATTGCAGTTTGCCAACAATAAAATAATAATTCTATTTGAAAGAGAGTTCTAAAGAAGCCTGGCATAAGTTATCTGCTTAGCATTGTGTAAAAAACTGTGGAAATCCAAAAAGTGCATTCATTCCTTAATACCACAATATCATTCATCACCTTAACCTCAAGAAAATTTCACAACTTCCAGGGAGAAAAAGGAAAAAAAAAGACAAAAACAAGACCAAAAAGGAAAGGCTGAGTTCCTGTAAAAGACATACTACATAACCCTAATTCATTTTCACATTACTTTCTTTTTTGCTTATTAAGAAAGAAACCCAAAAGATGAAATTCAAGCAACTGAGAATTTAAGTCCCTTCTGCAGAACTCAGGTGAACCTGAACCTCTAAAGTGTCTGCATGCAGTTGTGGAAACAATAGTTCATAGGTAATAAGCACAGAAATTCTAAATTCCTATACGTTGTCGTTCACTGGGGAGATTTATCAGCATGTTTTCATCTTGGGAGGGAACCCAAAACAAAACTAACATTTCCTAAACATCTCCCCGGTGATATTCTGTAACAGAGTAACGTGGCTCTTAAAACATTTCAGAAAATTTCCCAGGAAGGTCAAAGTTGTCCATAGGAGATGTCAACAGGTGAAGAAGTTTTTTGTGACAGAAAACATCAATTAACCTGGAGTACAGCTGGCTGATAAGACCTCAGCATTGAGCATCACTGCACACGTTTCCTATAGCAGCAGTGAAATGTACAGACACAGTCTTTCCATTGGGAGACATAGACTACAAAATTAGATGTTTCACAGATGAACTGGAGGCAGCAGCTGCCTGCAGTCCTAATGCCTGTGCTGAGACACGTCAGGGACGAGAATTCTCCTTTCACCAACCCTTCTGTCCATGTGATCAACTGTGATGACCTCCCTAAAATAAAGTCGGCAACGTGAATGGTAGTGCTTTCAAAAAAAACCCAAAAACCTCAACACACTGAGCTCATCTAATTGGTACCCAAAAACTAAGATGGCAGTAACAAAACTGAAAGCTTATCTGAAGACCTTAGTATTGAATAATACAGCTCTCACTTCAAAGAAAAAGTTACACACATAAGCATGCACATATGTCTCTGTGTATATATAAAATATATATACTCAATGTATCCCCCCTCATATTTGTCACTTGTACATGCAAATCTATTTTAGTTATTTTCATAAATTTATTTTCATTACAACATTCACTGCACTTCCTTGCTATAGTCAATGGCCAAAATTTGGCCTAGGTGGGGTTTGGGATTTTTTCTGTGGGGAGAGGCTGTTTTGCTTTTCTTGTGGAGGCAGGGGACAAGTAAACTTGTTTGTAGATTTGCTCCGTTTTACTACTAGGTCTAGTGAAGTTAACAGTGTCATTGCTTCCTCACTGGCAGAAATTCAGAATATACTTTAGACTACATGAACATACCTTACATTCCTGAACTGCTTGTTGCATAGTTTTATTATTTTTTCCATATACTTTAGTGCTTAAAGCTCTACATCTTAAGCACTTAAATCTGCAAGATGTATCTCAGGCAATATGCTTAGTCCCTAGTCATTCAAAAGAAACACTGAACATTCTGCAACACCTCAATGCTGATGCAATTCTATATTGTTGGGGCAAATAAATTTCAAATGTTTAAATGCAACTTTGAACGAGCATAATTAAAAAATTACTCAGAAAACTTACCATCTCCAGCAGGCAGGCCTCGTTCTTTTTTCTCATCACATTTGTTGCATTCGCTGAAGTACAGCAATAGAAACATATCCAGAAGGACCCAAACCAAAGAGGTGGCAAGGACCACCTTGCAATATGCAAATTTTTTCATGGCACTTTAAGTCAAATACAAAAATAAAAAAGTATAAATAAAAACATCAACAGGATGCTTTAATCCAGTTCGAGAGACCACGTTCTGTATCTGGAAAGAAAAGAGAAAAAGAAAAGAAAGTCACAAAAAGTTACCTGAGGACAGCAGCTAAAAGCAAAATTAACTACATTTTAAAGGTAACAATTACTAAATGGTGTATATATCAAAATGAATGCTCTATGCACTCCAATGAGATTAAAGGAACAGGGTCAATTAAAACAGTATTACTCCAGTCTTTTACTATGTTAACATTCATCACCTGAAACATTAAATCATGTGATCAAAACAAAGTACTCCCAAAGTATATCCCAGTGGGAATAACTTCCTAACTAAAACCAAAATTGCAGATATTCTTAACTTATAAAATAAACAGAAAATAAGACCCTTCAAAAACACACTAGAATTTTTAAATTGACATACACATAGTTTCTCTTATGTGCTTTCTGACTAAAGAATTTATTGGAGAGAACTTTAATCATAAGCCATGAATATGCAAACACCTGACCAAAACCCTTTCTTATCATGATTACCCTTCCTTTAGTATTTCATTGTCATAATTTGATTCCTGCCTTCCCTCTCCCTTGCCTTCTTGAGGGAAAATACCATGACATCCTTCTTCTAAATACAGCTTATTCCTTCCTATTGGCAGTAGATACCTTCAAGTCTCCATGCACTCCTATACACTTAGGTTAGCATAAATTTGGATGGCACAGCGACGTAGGAGCCTGTAGCCTTACACTTGTACAAGACTAAAAGGGTGTATATGCCTCTGTTGCCTGCATAGGTGAGCATCAAATGCCAGGAAAGGGTTTTGTCTGGGATATCTCAGCTTGCATCTGTATAGTTTTTATATGCAGAGGTGACTATATAAAATTAAGAACTGCAAGAGTATCTGTAATTAACAAATTGACGATAAAATAGCAGATGAAATTACCACAATGAAACATTAAGTGAGAGACTTTAAGAAAAAAACCCTAGGAGTTGTTTTGGGGCTTCTGTTCCATTTTTGTTTGTTTGTTTTGCTTTTCTGTTTTGTTTTTGTTTGCTTTGTTTTAATATACACAAACACGGGCCTGAGCTCTGAATCTTGGAGTTGCACTACAAAGCTCTATAAAACCATCAGTTTGGTGATCAGCAGCAGTGAAAGAAAAATAATTTGTTACAGACTACTAAGAGCAGAACAGAAACCAAACCATCGCTGTACTATTACACAGTATCTGCTTTCTCATCTTGAGTGCTGTATGAACATCCACTATTGTCACTTCAGAGGGATAGAAGAATTAGGACAAGCGAGGATGGCAAAAGGGTGAAGACAACAAGGAATAGCTTCATAATAGGATACAAGTGACAGAGTAGCATTTTTCCTGGCTGGGGAAGATGTAACCTAAATCAAGCGGCAGATCTATAAAATCAAAAGCTGCATGGAGATGGTAAATCGAGAACAACTGTTAGGCCTACTTCTTGCATTGGCAGCAATCAAGTGAATTTAGTAGCAAGAGGTTAAAAAACGAAAGGAAGGTATTTCTCACAATGCGCAGCTATGCAGGGAAGTACCTGCCACAGTACATGGCCAGTGCTGTTCAAGTCTGTCCATCAGCTACTGAACACCAAGTCCTCAGCCCTACCTCAGGCAGCCCCTGACTCTCCAGTCACTGCCTGCTGGGAGAGCACAGTGAAGACATGTCATTGCAATTTCCCCTGTTCTCTTCCCTAGATACACACTATCAGAAACAAATACTGTACACAGATGAGATCTGACAGGGTACCACCATATCTAAACTCTCCATATGATAGGTTTCTTCTTTTGCTCTAATTCAGGACACTACAGGAATGATCTGGCAAAGAATCAAGTCAGACCACCACCCTGCTTGTACTTAAAACAAGTGCTAATTAAAAACAAAATGTCTTAAAAGAAAACTGAGAAATTATTATCTCAGACTTCTTGAAGTTCAAACTTGGGAGATATTAGGTTTTAAAAGAAAATGTAAAATGTACAGGAGCACAGTGCTTAGAGGTCCTCATTTTAGCAAGAGATCAGGAGAAGAACCGTAATCTAGACTTTCTGTCTGTAATAACAACCATACCAAGTGTTTTAAAATGCATAGGCTGGCACTATATCTGTTTCTAATGCAAGAAAATTCCTTTGAGAGTTAAGTGAAATGTCAAAGAGAGGCTCTGTGAACCCTCTGAATGCTTCAAAGGTTCAAGGAAGTGATTAAGAGACAGCAATGCAGAAGTTCAACACACACTGGTTACCATCAATAAGGCCCTTCTCTGTACCTTTAGACAAAGGCTCCCACTCCCTGGGGCAGCTTATCATCTCCTGAACTACACTGTATTTTTACCTCTAAAACAGTAGGTAGACATGTCTTCACAGAGACCTTGCAGCACCCGAAGTCTGAGCCCCATGATGAAGGAAGAAGAGACAGGTTGGCACTGCACTCAAAGGATAAGTGGATGAAGACTCTCAAGATAGGGGCCGAGTGACAAATCCAGGAAATTAGTAACTTGTGGCAACAGAAAACAAGCCTGCAGATGGGCATTTCCCGAACAGTTAGACTGATGAGTCTGCCTGAGTTCAGTGCTTAGACAACCACCCTTGGCTATTCATTCATGTATGAATCAATGAAACTGTCAGGTGTGAACCTGAGCATACGAGCAGTGACTGCAGAGCTCGGTAGGGTAGAATGTAACAGGCATGGGACTCTGATACTGCTCTCCTCAATCACTCCAGTGGGTAGGCAGGAGTGCACAGAGCTTATCAACACCTGGCTGCATGGCTGGTGTCAAAGGTAGGCTTCTAAGAGTTTAGAACACACTTTGAGGAATGAGGGATGCTGACCAGGATCTGTCTGACAAAATGAGGCAAGCAGCATCATGGAGAGGCTCTTGCACTACTTCTGTGAAATACACAGAAGGTGGAAGCAGAGCTACTTCGGAGGAATACAGAAACATCTTCTGAGCACGTGGGGAGGTACTCAGGGAATCCCGGAGTCCAAGGTTGTTAGAAACATGAGCAGCAACATGAAAGGCACCTATAAGGGCATTGGCAAAAGAAAGGCTGAGAATAACGTAGATCAGGTATAGAAAAGGTTTAGATACTCGCTGCCTTTCTTGACTCCTTTGTTACTGGGTGCACTGGTCAGAGTCTAGTGGCAGAGTCTGTGGGAGTGAAACTTCACATGTAGCACAGATTGAGACAGGGACCTCTCAGGCCACTTGGACATGTGCAACTCCAAGGCACCAGACGGGAGGCATCTGAGGGTGCTGAAGGAACAGACTGATCTTATTGCAGGGTCCTTCTCTACCATCTCTGAAAGGTCGTGGTGATCCAGAGAGCTGCCTCAGGATTAGGAAAAGATACCATCAAGAAGAAAAAGAAGGATCTGCAGAGCCATCTGCTAATTAGTGTCTCTTCAGCCCTTGCAAAGATTTTGAAAAAAATTCTCCTGGAAACTACATCCATATACACACACACACAAAAATCCAAACAAAAAAAGACAACAAAAAACCAAACAAAACAAAAAACAAGTGGGCAACTGGGAACAGACAGTACAGATTCACCAAGAGGTGAACCAACCTGGCAATTTGCTTTAAGGACAGCATGCAGATAATATCCTGAAATAGTATCCTGGAATGGCCCAGGGTGGCCAATCCAAGGGACATTCAAGGGCTAGAAAAAATAGGCAGGTTGAAAACCTCAAGAAGTTCAATAAATGCAAGCATAAAGTCCTGTACCCAGCATGGAATAACCTTGTTATCCTCACAGGTTGGGTGGCAACAGGCTATGAAGCTGCTCTGCAGAAAGAAACCTTTGGAGCCTGCTAGGAACTTTAACAGGAATCAGCAGTGTGCCCCTATGGCAAAGAAAGTCAACCATAAATAAGTCTGGTAACCACAGCAATAATCCAAAATGCATAAGTTTAATAATTGTCTTTGCTACCGAGTAATGTAACAAACCTGGTTTTGCAAAAACCACCAGTTAATTTTCGTGTCTTCAAAATACTGGATGATAGATAACAAAACCTTTACACCATGGAAGTATTAAAATCACCTTAGAAAGAGGAGAAACAGAGGCTGTAATAAAGCAAAAGGAGAAAAAATGGATATGTTCAAGTCTTGATATTTCTGAAGGTCAAGTGATTTCCACTCCCCCCGCCTCGCGCCAACAAAATCCACAATACACCTGACAGTAGAGAAGAAGGTCAACTTTAAAATTACTGCTCATATAAAGTGCATTGTTTCACTTTACCATCTTTTTTTACCAACACAGTTGGCACGGGAAAGAGCATTTACTCTTTTCAATATGACACCTGCCTATTCAGTCATTTTTATCTTTGGATCAACTTCAACTCTGTTTATTCTAGTGATCAGTCTTCAATACAACTTTGTAACAGACTTGACAAAGGACTTCATTGCTGTTATTCAAATAAATTAGGATTTTACACTGGATGTGGCACCTAAACTAACAAAGCTGATGTAAAGTTTGTTTTCCAGACTTTCAGATATGAATAAACAGAAGCTGGCACAGAGTAAGGGCTTCTCAAAATCCTGACACAACATTTGCTATTTCTAAGCTATTAATATCAATTTAAATCCAATGGAAAGTGATTAACTGAATGGCATCCAAGGAAAGACTGATGACCTACACAAGATTGAATTTTCAGCTTCTCAGTTTATTTAGTAATGAGGGAGAAAAGACTGGCATAGTCTAAGGTAACATATCAGGCATATGTATGGATTTTTGAGCAAGCTTCTAAAAAAATTAAGCAAATGCAAATTGTCATACAAACATCATATGAGAGTCCATATATCTGAACCATTAATGAAGCCTATTCAGTTGAGTATGTCTGTTTGAAAACAGAAGTGATGCCAATGCTAGGCTCAGGTTTCAGAACTCCTTTTGCTACTGTGATGTTTTGGGGTTTTTTTCTTTTTACTGGCCCACACTGCTAAATTGTTGTTAGTGCTAGTTTGCAGAGAGCTTATTACCATCAGCTCACCAGTAAATAGGTCAGTTTGAGCATAAAGAAGGCATTACCTAGTTTCAATGCTATAAAAGCAAATGTAAAAAACCATTCCAATCAGAGGATCAACACATCGCCTGTGGAAAATAGGTGTATTCTGTGTCTCCTTCACAGAAACACACACACACATGTGGTAAACTTCATCAGGCAAAAAAATATTCCTGAGCTGGAGGATGCTAGTACCCTCCTCTTCTCAGAAGTTAGCACAAGACAAGTATTCTTCATTGGTCTACACTCGCTTGATGGATTTGGAAAGATTTTAGTATTCAAAAGTCATCTGTCTAGTACAATTCAGCCACAGTACGTTCTGAGGAAGTGATGAGAGAAAACAATCATACTAGCTTGAGCAGTATGAGAACAAGTCTTTAAAAGCAAACCTACTCTTCAGAAAAATCTGAGAAATATAGGTCAGTAAAATCAATTTCTATTCTTCTTGCTCTGTGTAAGAAGACTACACTTTTAATTCATCTTAAGTGAATTTTCAATTCATAAGTCAATTTTTTAAATCGGTCATTTGAAAAAGCTATCAATTATGTTTCTAAAACCAGCAGGCCTTGGAACAAAGGAACAGTAAAACAGAGATATAGGAGTAGCTGACTACACTTGAAAACAAGGATGAACTTAATACAAAGGCAGAAGTTAATGGTTCACAAAGGCTTTCCTGCAGATAAATTAGAATGCAAAAATATGCTTATAAAAGCAGATGCTATTGTGAGATTAAAATCTGGCTCATCACATGGAAAAGTAATGTCAAAAATGGAACAACGGATATGTACTTCATTCACAATTTAGTCAAACTGAATGGAACTAAGTCACTGTGCAGTTGAACCTCTGATGTTTCTGATTCAGAATCATAGAATAGTTTGGATTGGAAAAGACTTTTTATCTAAGTAGTCTTTACTTAACCTCTGAACTTTTAAGATTCATTCCAATTACTTCTAAAGATACATAGTAAGGAAATAACATTTCTGAACTGAGTAGAAACACTTTCAAAACCAAGCTTCTCCAGTTACTGCAAGAAAATTAAAAGATGTTGCTATTTTGGTACCTACAGTTTTCAGAAACATCTTAACTATGATCATTTAACTTCTGAAAACAGTTTATCATTTTGCAAATTAGTGCTTAAAGGTTTCTCAAATGAGTTTGTAAGCAGCATGTACTATCTTGATTAAATCTCCTCAAAATTTTCCAAGAAATCAAGCAAGCATTTGGTCAATGCCTTCAAGCAGTTCCCACTACTACACAGTTCATCCTGATTTTTTTCCCCAATCAGCGCTATTCAAATAAAAATTATCATTTGCAGACTAATAACTACCTACTAGGGCCTAAATATTAAATACACCAGAAATATAATTTACTTCCATTTAATAAAGTTGAAACATGTGAAAATTATTTGCAACAGGGGCAAGGACATGGAAATTACCAAACCCAAGATGAAATAAAACCAACTGAGATTACCTATTCTGGTAAAACCAGGATGACCTGTATGATCCCTTCTGCAGGGCCCAGAAAGAATGGCCATGTGAAATTTCAAAGTGTGGTAACAGAGAAGCCTGGCAATTTACTACACATACTACCTGAAACTGGCACAAATGCGAAGATATTCAGAAGGACAGCAAATTGTCCAGATGTATGGTTAGTTTAATATAATAAAATATGTTAATATGGCACTAACATAGTATACATTAATGGAGCACATATGGTATGTAGTATATAAATACTGCAGATGTTTCCAGAACAGAATGAATAAATGATCAGAGATACAAGTAGATCAGAAGTTGTAAAAGAAATACACTTTTGATAAAATTAGCCCAGTGTAAATTTCATTCAATCTATAACTGACTTCAAAGTTACTACTGTCAGCTAGTGCAAAGTGTTTTAAATACAGCTCCCACAAGGAAAATTGTTATTTAAGGTGAGGAAGACCAGGATTAATACAAAAAATAATGTGGATAAACAATATGAATACAAGAAAGACTGTAAAGGCTTATAAAAAGATTACAAGAATCCATCTTCAATAATCCAGCAACTATTTTCATCAGTAATCTTGGTGCTAGATCTATAGGCAATCTATGCAGGCGATCTTAAGACCTGTTGCCATTAAAAAGAACAAGTGATAAGTAGGAAGAAAGACAGGATTGTGAACTGGAATAGCAGAATCAAGATGATATTTAATAAAATAAGTTCAATAGTATGCATTGCAGTATTTAACTTTGCTATCAGTTGAGGAGTTTCAATAAAGCAAAGGCTCACAAGGGTGACACTGTGAGATGCCACCGTCACCTAGTCACAGATAAAAAACCAACGAGATTTTTAGATGCTTCATTTAAATATTCTCCTTAGATACAAAACCAGAAACCACTGTATGGTGCACCAGTATTTCACAAGGGAAGGGTAGAAGACGCTTCAAAGCGGAGCCCTGGGGGTTTATAACAGACCACTGCAAAAGACTGTACACAGTGATCCAGGTGGTCCTTTCTACTTCCACTTTTCCAGCCTGGAATTCATAGAAGAGTAATGAACAAATTAAAAGGTCTAAATTAACTGCTTCCAGAAGCAAGCCCAGATGCCAGATCTCTATCATAAAACCCCTCCATACCAGCTCACTGTTTGGGGTGGGGATTTTTTGTTTTGTTTTTTGGTTTTAAGTTGGTCTTTTAGAAGAAAAAAACCAAACAACAATGAAAACAAATATCCACGCTCATTGATGTGCCTAATGCCAAATTCTCCCAATAGATTGTTTTTGAGAATAAAAATTATTTACAGAACTCTTCTAATTAAAGTCTTTGAAAGGCTTTCTTACGTTACTTTTTTTCTCCAGCCATAGCAAATACTTTTCAGACTGACTTTAAGAAAGCTCTATCTTGCTTGCGGGAAGAAAATGCAATGGGCAAGGTTTCAAAGGACCAGATGAACAATATTTTAATCAAATGATAAAAGTGCAAAACCAATTTAATCCAGGGATTTTGATTTTACATTCTCTTTTACAACAATTTTTTACTATACAAGGAAAAGAACAAATTGATCCAGGAGGGAGGCAAAATATTCCCTATCAGAATATCACTGTAAATATTACAAGAGCTCAAGAGGATAGATAAAATTCAGAAACCAAGAATAAAAGTATAAAGCTCTCATATAAACAGCTGAGATTCACTAGACTCCTATTCCGTGACTTTGAAGTAGCTTTCAAAAGACTGAGGCAACAATTTCATTTTTTTTGTCTACTTTATAGGTTGAATGGAAATTGCCTTAAAATAGACAGACTTATTCAGGGATCCTTCAACATTTCCATTCTCTCAACTGCTTTGAGATTTAAAACTCACTTCTGTTATGACCAGTGAACAATCAGTATACATTAATTAACAGTGCCAATCCTGTACAAAAAACCCTATACATCTTTTCACAGTACTGCTTCAAATATCAGGAGCACATCATTAGCTCAATGTAATTAAAACACATAACAAAATGAATACACAGATATTTAGTACCTTGAAGCCAACAGCAGTAAGTTTTTGCATAGGCATTAAGTTATTGGGTATTACAGTACTGGCAGGTAAGTTCAAGCCAGCATTATTCAAGACTTTTCCTTCTCACATTGAACAGCAGATATTGCCTCTCCTGCCAGCTACAGAATCAGCAATCCTTTTAGGAAAGCAGATTTATGAGCCAATAGACAATTGCTTCTTTTCCTGAAACTACTGCAGTCTTAAATGGGGCTACTGACCCTTCAGATGATGACAGAGCAAACATCCCTCTTCAAAGCTGCAGCTACTTCACATGCACACTCCGGGAGGGCTACTGAGTGTGCTTGACTTGGAGTAACAGCCAGCAAGAGAATACAGACAGTATTCTCCTCAGTGAGTACCACAGGCAGCACGAAGACAATGAGCAATTCAAAAGTGAAAAGATTTTGTTATTAACAGCAGCAAGAGAGGATTTAATGTCAGTGCTAGCAATGCACCAAGCTCATAAATCCCCAACACACAATAAGTAATGTCCTAAGGTGCATCAGTAAGACCTATTAAAGGCTTCTGCTACCCTTCCCAGAGGCCTAGAAGGCTGAAGTGGGATTTTCTTTAGTTTTTCTTTTTGGGAAATTCACAGTTGGTGACCCAGCACTTAGCTTTTTCAGCACAGCAACATTCCTGCTAATCAGCATCCCAGAGCTATGAACTTACTCCAATCTAATAAATCTCTGAAGAGTTGTGCTATATGGTCTTCCAACCCCAACACCACAGAACTGGGAGAGGAAAATCCAGGTCACATCAGCACACATGTTCTAGGTGAAGACCTCCATTTCCTCAAGAAAAACTATTTTGTCATATGAGGTACAGGCCTTGCAAGTTAGCCATTACTTGAAAGAAAAGGCTCTTTAAAACTAAATAATTTTAACTTCCCTATCAGAGTAAAATGCTGGTTCCAAGGCTCTTTCAAGAGGTGAGATGCTGACCTACCCAAAATTTATATTATAACAGGATACTGTCAAAGTAGTAGAGATTAGGCTATTAGTATAGTATTTGCTGTTTGCAACAAAAATCTGTAAAGACCTCCACCTATTTCAGATACTCAGGATAGTGATGTTACATGATGTAACACAGCATGAAGGCTTCTAGCCAAAGGCAGCATCACTTGGCCTTATAAGGCATATGTTCATTAAGACCAAATGCATGCAAACTGTCAAGAATTCCTAATAATCAAGAAGTCACAGATTCTAAAGACTATTTAAAATCATCTGGAAGGTGCAAGATGAGCTATAAGTAGACCAGGCTAGCTGACAGCCTGTTAAAGATTAAAATTACTACTGAAAAATTTTAGATTTACTATTGCGAGCGATCTTTTTTGAGAAATCATATGCACTAATTAGTGGAAGTAAAAACACAGAAAACTGCTCCATATTCTCAATGCTCATATTTTCCATCTTCTTCTATAATGTTTCTGCATAGTCCAGAAAATCAAATTTACTTCCAAATTTTTTTTTAAAGTTCTATATTAAAATGTCAAACTGCAAACTCATTTTTTACCAGCTGAGATTGAACTAAAATTACTATTATTCTTAATAGATCACTTTTCATACAGATGTGTCAAACACTCAATAGAATTGTCTGCGGATGATATTTTCTTCAGTCTGCACATGTCAACATTTACAAACATCAGATAGGATTTGCTTTTGAAGTATTTCAAGGAAATAAGCAGATTCTTCCAAAACCACTGATAAACACAGAGATGGTTGGAATTTACTCTCAGTTCTCCTATTAAGATGGAAGTTAGAAAAGGAGAAAACTAGTAACTCAGGTGTCAGTATCACACAGTACCGCATCCCAATGAATCACAGATTTAAAGGAGAAATCTTTGACTTCTTAAAGGTCAGAAGAATTCACCATCACCAAGCTATTTACACATTTCTCCTATCAAAGACCTAAGCAGAGTATGAACAATCAAGCGAACAAACCTTTTACAAGACGTTCTTGAAACCTTCATTTTGGAAGAAACTTAAATCTTGCAAGCTAAGTCTCAAGCATTCTAAAATATCCAACCTCCATAAAGCTGCTGATTATTCTTTATATATGTTTCAAAGCCAAAAGCAAGAGTAGAATAAAATTGTTCATTAATTCTTCAAACACTTTTAAAGAGGGCAGAAAATTACATAGGCAAATAGTCATCATTCAGGATGAATCACTAATGGGCAAGAATTTGAACTAAAGAAAAGCAGAGTTGGCTAATTAGAAAAGAGATTGTAAAGGAGATTTCTGGAAACATGGGGTAAATTGCAGTGAACGGATTTAACCATCTTTCTGTAACTGTAGAAACCTCTAATCCTGAAAATTTCCTATTGTAGATTAAAAATTCAGAAGGGGAACTTGAAAAAATATCAAATACATTCAAAGAGCATTTTCTTTTCTGCTCTCAATGTATGTTGAAAATATTCACATAAATGTTCCAGAAGAAAAGCTTTGAAAGTTACAGAAAAATTGATGTTGCAATCTGGGGACATAATGTGTTTATCCTAGAGAAGTTAGCTGAATTCTGCCTAGAGTAACCACAGAACTTGCTGATAGATCAAATACAGGCAGATATCAAGTTAAAAACTCCTGAATAGGATAATGAGTGTGACTGAATGTAAAGACTTAAAGAAGTAAGAAATACAATTTGACAAAATAGGAATGACAATTATTTAACATACGGTAATTACATTATCTCAAGTAAAATGAAGAATGGTAAAAAATTAAAAACTTTTCTTAACAAGTTTTACCTCCTATCTCTTTAATAGTGCTGTTGCAGATAGTTCTAAAAAAAAAAAAAAAAAAATTAAAAATACCACACACCCCCCACCATATCTAAGAAATCACCAAAATTCTAACCAAAAGTAGCTCAGCAGTTCACTGCTTGAAGCATTGAGAAAACAGCAGATCTCCATCCAAAACACCTTGCACCCTGCCAGAAAAAAACCAACAAAACCAAAACCCAAACAACAAACAGAACATACGCTTGTTTCTCTTTCTCTAGAAGGAATAGCCTGGTCAGAGGTGGGAAAAAAAAAAGCATTGCTCTTTTCTGACGCATTCATGAGATTATTGTCACTTTCCTCTTAAAAAAAAAAAATTGTGCCCCTTTGTTGTATCCATGTGCAAATATAAATTCTACATAGAAAGCAAATGGCTGTATTTATACAGACAGGCCATATAGCTCTTAAGCACACATTCGCACAAAGTCTATTTTCACATCATAAAGCTGTCTACTCAGCAGGTAACTTCTGCTGCTAACAACTGTTTTGTACTTAATTAACACGTACAGCATTGTGCTAAGGGTAAGATTCTTCAAATCTATCCTTCACTTTCCCTCCTACTTATACTCACTTGTTTTAGATTTAGGTTTTAATTCTGTCTTTCCAGAGATCTCTGACAACACAAGCTTGAGAAATACCATGCTTTTAAGTTATTTCCATTGTCAATTCATGTGAATGTATACATGGTATAAAAACCACGAGATTTTCTTCCAGACCCATAAATTTGTCCATGTAAAGTATATTTCTGAAGTAGACAAGTTTGTATTTGGGGTTCTACTAAAAAGGCAGACTAACAAAGCAGAGTTCTGGAAATCCTTTAGAACCTGGGATCATTTATAAGACTGGACAAAGAAAGAAGAAACTGGAAGGGAGAAGTTGCTAGAACAGTGTGCAAACAGCCCAATATAGCAAAGGCTTCTCTTCAGGACTAGAGTCCTGGATACTTTCATTGTCCCCACGGCATCTCGGTTTTCAGCACTGGCACTGGAATTTCCACAGGACCAGAGCTTAAACTCTAGAATTCAGGCTTCAGATGAGCTACAGAGATTTATATGCTGAAGCACCTATGATGCCTGACAGATCCACCTGAGAGTACTGAGGCAGACGGCAGAGAAACTTCCCAAGCCTCTCTCCATCATTTACCAGCAGTCCTGGTTAGCAGGGGAGATCCCAGATAACTGGAAAATTGCCAGTGTGACACCCATCTACAAGAAGGGCAGGAAGGAGGATCTGTGGAACTACAGGCTGGTTAGCCTGAAATTGGTACCAGGGAAGATTATGGAGAGGTTCATCTTGGATGCGCTCACACGGCAAGTGCAGGACAACGGAGAGATCAGGCCCAGCCAGCATGGGTTCACGATCCTGTTTGACCAACCTGATCTCTTTCTATGACCAGGTGACCTGTCTAGTGGATGAGGGCAAGGTGGTTGATGTTGTCTACCTGGACCTTAGTAAGGCATTTGACAACATCTCCCCCAGCATCCTGTTGAACAAGCTGGCAGCTCATGGCATAGACAGGTGGACTTTTTGCTGGGTTAAAAACTGGCTGGATGGCCAAGCCCAGAGAGTGGTGGTGAATGAAGTTAAATCCAGTTGGTGGCCAGTCACAAGCAATGTCCCTCAGGGCTCAGTTCTGGGGCCGGTCTTGTTTAATATCTTTATTGATGACCTGGATGTGGGGATTTACAGATGACATAAAATTAAGTGGGAGTGTCAATCTGCTTGAGGGTAGGAAGGCTCTGCAAAGGGATCTGGACAGGCTGGAGTGATGGGCTGAAGCCAATGGGATGGGGTTTAACAAAGCCAAGTGTCAGGTCCTGCACTTTGGTCACAACAACCCCAGGCAACGCCACAGGGGAAGAGTGGCTGGAGAGCTGCCTGGTGGAAAAGGACCTGGGGGTGCTGGTGGACAGCTGACTAAACATGAGCCAGCAGTGTGCCCAGCTGGCCACGAAAGTCAACAGCAACCTGGCCTGTATCAGAAATGGTGTGACCAGCAGGAGTAGGGAGGTGATCATGCCCCTGTACTCATCACTCATGAGACCGCACCTTGAGCACTGTGTCCAGTTTTGGGCACCACAGTATAAGAAGGACATTGAGGAGCTGGAGCGGGTGCAGATAAGAGCAAAGAGGCTGGTGAGAGCCCTGGAGAATATGTCATACAAGGAGCACCTGAGGGAACTGGGATTGTTTAGTTTGTAGAAGAGAAGGCTTAGAGGAGACCTCATTGCTCTCTACAACTACCTAAAAGGAGGGTGTAGTGAGGCTGGTGTTGATCTCTTCTCCCAAGTAACTAATGACAGGACAAGAAGTAATGGCCTCAAATTGCACCAGGGGAGGTTTAGATTGGACATTAGGAAGAAGTTCTTTACTGCAAGAGTGGTCAGGCACAGGAACAGGCTGCCCAGGGAGGTGGTGGAGTCACCATCCCTGGAGGGGTTAAAAAAAAAAAAAAAAAAGAGTAGATGTGGCACTTTGAGACATGGTCTAAGGGTCAAGGAGATGTTGGACAAAGGTTGGACTTGATGGATTCTAGAGGTCTTTTCCAACCTAAATGATTATGATTCTACAAGAGAATTTACAGAAGTATCAGTACTGTCCATTTTGAACTGTCGCAAAGGTGAGAATGTCCTAAAATGTGAAACTAACAACAGAAGTCTACTCTGCCTTCCCTTTTCACTGCATTTTCGCTTTTGATACTCAAGCGACCAAACTCCTTAACTCTCTGGCAGGCAAGAGCTCTGACCAATTCTGTTCCGTGCAAACAGATGTACTTGCCTTCTCTCATTGCTCTCACATCTGCATCTCCTAGGCTGCTACTATACAAACAAAAACTAAGATAACAGGTAGAGACAGGACGAAAAAGTGATCTTCTGTTGCTGCTGGAATCAAGACTATAGAACAAAAGGAGAAGACAGGAGACACCTAAGAAACATACAGCTGCCCACATGATTCAAAAAACCTGAAGCACACAGTATTTATATATCCACCGAATGTCCTTCTGTAACCATAAAGTAGACAATTATAAATGATGAACCTAAGCATAGAAATCGTAATTGGCCACGGACATACGCCTAGCTCATTATAAGCTATCAGCAGGCAAAGCTTCCATTATTATAATATTCCACTACTATAATATTCCATTATTAAAATATTCCATTAAATGGAGGGGAGAAAACTCAGCTTGATCCACCCAGGTCATACGTTAGCCCTAATGCAAATAAATGAAACCATTTTCACATTAGCAGCCTCCACAAATATGAATACATGAAAAAGCTAGATTGGTAGACAAACAAAACAAAAAGCCCAGCTGAATAGTCATGAAAGATTGGCAGAGAAGCTTGATGGCAACAAAAGAAGGGCAATATATGGCCAGTCAGAAGAATAAAATCACTTTAATACAGAATATGGAGACTATATAGAAAAAAGGCTAAAAAGAACAAGAATTGCAGTCTATTAATTTCACTGTGAACAGTTTTTGTCCTTTCCCGTCTGCCCCAAACCAGGTATGTTAGATACCTTTACAAAAAATATTTAGAAACCAAGAATTCCTTTGCCAGTATTTCCAAACAAACTAAATGCTGGCTACATTGAAGACTTCTTTAAACTCGTTTCTGATACTACAGTCAATATTTTAAACCTCTTCATATTCACTAGAGTAGTACTTCCAAACAAGAAAAAATAAATCCATTAGTTAACCTCTGTTCACTGAAACTTAAAAATACAAAGTATGAACATTGAGACCAAGAGCATGTTGCATTTAAATCCAGCCAACAGTGACAAAGAACATCTTGGTTTTATCATTCTTCAGAATGAACTTTCTTTTGCACACTGGACATACCATTATAAAAAGCATACCATTATTAATGGGAGAAAATGTAACAAGAAAGAAAAAGGTTTACAACAAATGGGTGGATATAAATTTAAAGAAGCTCTTGGGTAGCTCTACCAAGTCACTGTAACCCTGCACAAATGCTGTGATTAGATGCCCAGTTTGGATTTCCAAAGGTTAAACAGAACCACTGAGTGCTCTTCTCAATGTTCAATTTCATTGAAAACAAAAAAATATAACATTCGAGTTCACATTTGAAGCAGTAGTATGGAAACAATAAGTTCAGTTCTATAGAAAACAGCAATCCTATTTTGTTAACAGCTTCAAAAATCTGTACTTTTTTTAAAACAAGAACAAATTTATCATGTTTCAGCTCATTTGTTAAAGAAAACGTTAAAAACCCAAAAATTAATAAAACTGCAAAAAAACCCAGTTTTCACTTAGTTCATGGGAAGTCATTTTCACAAGAAAATGCTACCTTTTCAGCATTCTGTAATAAATGTTTTTCAGAAGTTGATGGATTTCTTAATACTCTAGAAACAAAATAGCAGATCCACTCACATGCTAAATTTCAAGACTACACTCTTACAACTAGTGATTCCAAAAAAGGTTTTCCACCTGGCTTAAGTTTGAACTTTTCATCCCAATATGAAAAAGGTTTGGCAAAATTAAATGAAATAGCCATATCAAGATAAAGGCATTGCATCAGTGAGGGAAAGAAGTAAATAAAATTTATAATTTGTTATTTGTTGCAGTGTGCAGCAGTCCAGAGAAATCTGAAGTGCGATATGTAATTTAAGCCAGAAAGATTATTTCTTGAAACAGTTCACTTTTTCCCCCAGTTATCAATAGGATTGATAACAATTTTCTGCATAGCTGCAGGGACAAAACTATCAGTGGGACTTTAGGTATGGCAGAGATGCATTAGACTTCACTAAATTACTTAAATTTCTTCAAATTTTTCTCCAGAAGTTGTCAGGCACTTTGTAAAAACCAGCTAATATATTTAATTTGACACATCATTTTTGACAATATAAAGCTGGTAGCAGCTTAAGCTTTTTTACAATTCAAAATTCATACCTGACTAGAAGCCAAGAGAGAAACAGGTCATCATAAAAAAGGTTAATCTGTCAGAAAACATTAGCAAATGCAATATGATGGAACTGTTTTGCAAATTCAGCTATACACTAATTGGAGATCGCAGCATTTGAGTAATACAATCACTTCTTAAATTTAAATCAGATACTTTTTAAAGCCTCTTTTAAACTTCTGTGCTCCAATTCATTTAAAATTACTTTTCAGTAACTTTTATGAAAGATTTTCAACTTCTCTGCAAATACTAGAATCTTTACAACAAGAAAGAGTAGACATGCCTAAGAAGCCACACCACATGGCTAGATCATGGTTAAAGATTCACCACCACATTAACACTAAGTACTTGCTACTCCTTCTCTCTCATTTTAACATGCAAGCCTTCTGCTTTGCCAGCAAAAATTATAAAGCAATGAGGAAACTCAATCAGGGAACTGATACAATTGAAAAATAACCAAGAACAATTGATTTTTTTCAGACACATCAGTCCCCCAGTGCAGACTCAGATAAAGAACTCAAACCAATCAGGTATCCCCCGCAACAGCAGTTATTTTTTTTACAATGGGGGTAGTGAAACACTGGAACAGGTTGTCCAGTGAGGTGGTAGATGCCCCACCCCTGGAAACATTCAAGGCCAGGTTGGCTGGAGCTCTAAGCAACCTGATTTAGTTAAAGATGTTCCTGGTCGCTGCAGGGGAGTTGGACTAGACGACCTTTAAAGGTCCCTTCCAACCCAAAACATTCTATGATTTCCACTCAAATCTATTACCTCATTAAACTCACCATTTGAGTCAGCAACCACTGAAGAGGTAGCTGGGCTACAGCAAAAGAAATATCAGCAGAGCTACAGTTTGCAAGGCCATGAGCAGTAAATCCAGAAATAAAATAATTGCTCTGCATTTTTTTTTAATCTTGAATTTTTTATTCTGAGTAGCATCTACTATTATTTAACACTATTGGGTAGTAATTTTGGATGTGTTTTTCCTTATCCCCTAAACCAATGCTTGATCAAGCTGCACTTTAAGCACCAAATTGAAGAGTATATGCCAGATTAAGGTCTTTTGAAGCTGACTGGAAAAGGATCCACCTACTTCTGAAACAGGCTTTTTCCTTTTTACCCCACTGAACCTGAACTTCAAAGTTGACCCCAATGAGTTCTTCAGAATTCAGTCTGTGAAAACTAATCTTATGAGAGGTGCTAACAGATTTGCCAGAAAGAAAAAAGAAAATCAAGGTGAAAAATAAGCACAAAATGTCAATACCAAGGATATCAAGTAGAGCACAGCATTTAACACACTAAATACAACTGAACTGGCTCATCTTTTCGCCAAAGGGAACAGACTTGTCATATCACATCTTTGCCCATCTGTATTATTAAACTTCCCTTCTCCTTGTTTTAATCAAGCTTAAAAAAAGCAGTAGCAAGTGGAGATGCACACAAGGAGAAGGTTGGACAAGAACTTAGCTGTTAAACACTTCATCGGGCAGCCAGTGATTACACAGTGATAGTTTAATAAGTCATCTCCTGTCTGAGAAGGATGCTTTAAGGGAACTGTGTTTACTGTAGACATACAGAAAATAAAAAACAGGCTTTCTTAGTTCAGCTGGATGGAAACTTGATCTGAATTCCAGTTCATTGGCCTAGATCACTCTTTTCAAGATTGTATCATACTGAGAGAGCAAAGGTAAGTTTAGGAGAACTAAAAATAGGGTGTTTTACCCACTGGATATTGTACTTTCCAATACCCAGAGACAACCACAAAACAGATAAATAAGGCTTCTGCTAATATCTAAAGGGATTCTTATGGATGCCTGTTTAATAGCTGCAGATAACTTAACTGATCCACCAGGACCCTGAAAGAACAGAACAGTATGGAAGCATGTGGCAGTTTGACCCTGGCTGGAAGCCACATGCCCAAAGCCACTCCATCAGTCCCCTCCTCAGTTGGACAGAGAAGAGAAAATATAATGAAAAGCTTGTGGGTCAAGATAAGGACAGGGAGAGATGACTCACTAGTTACTGTCACGGGCAAAACAGATCCAATTTGGGAACATTAGTTTAGTTTATTACCAATCAAATCAGAGTAGGATAATGAGAAATAAAAAACGTATTTTAAAACACCTTCTGCCCACCTCTCCCTTCCTCCCGGGTTTAACTTTAGTCCCAAATTCTCTACCTCCTCCCAAGCAGTGGCACATGGGGATGGAGAATGTGGGTTGCAGTCAGTTCATCATGTTGTCTCTGCCACTCCTTCCTCCCCAGTGGGAGGACTCCTCACACTCTTCCCCTGCTCTAATGTGGATTGTCTCTCATGGGAGACAATTCTCTACAAGCTTCTCTAACATGGATCCTTCCCACAGGCTACAGTTCTTCACAAACTGCTCCAGTGTGGGCCCTTTCATAGAATCATTAAGGTTGGAAAATACTTCTAGGGTCATCAAGTCCAACCTTCATCCCAACATCTCCCTGACCACTAGATCATGTCCTGAAGTGCTACATCTACTCAGTTTTTTGAACACCTCCAGGGATGGTGACTTCACCACTTCCCTGGGCAGCCTATTTTTCACGGGGTGTAGTCCTTCAAGGATAAGCTGCTCTGGTATAGGTCCTCCACAGGTCCTGCCAGGAGCTTGCTCCAGCATGGGTTTCCCACAGGGTCACAGCTTGCTTTGGGCAACCACCTGCTCTGGCACAGAGTCCTCCAGAGGCTCCAGGTGGCTATCTGCTCTACCATTAATCTCCATGGGCTGCAGGGGAACAGCCTCCCTCACAATGGGCTGCATGAGGATCTTTACTCTGTTGCCTGGAACATTTCTCCCCCTCCTTCTTCACTGACCTTGGTGTTTGCAGAGTTGTTTCTTTCACATATTCTCACTCCTCTCTTTGGCTGTAGTTATGCAGGTGGTTTTGTTATTCCCCTTAAACATGTCATCGCAGAGGTGGTACCATTATCACTGAGTGGCTCAGCCTTGGCCAGCTGTAGGTCCATCTTGGAGCTGGCTGGCATTGGCTTTAGCTGCTTCTCACAGAAGCCATGTCTGTAGCTCCCCTACTACCAAAACTCTGCCATACGAACCCTATACAATGCAATGACATGGTAGTAGCATACGTGCAGTCTTTTAAGTGTTCCCTTTGCACTAAGATACATCCGAAGCAGACAGACCTGACCGAAGTGTTAAAAATTCCTGGATAATGTTTTGTACTAACCTCTTCTGCAGGTTTATAGCCATCTGGATGGTCCACTAGCACCCTGATACATCATTGTAGAGCGCCTGTGGTAGGAACCATACAGCAATGGACTGGTCTAAGCCATTCTGACATGAACGTAGAAGCAAAAGAGGTCTTCCATTCACAAGGTCTTAAGGCTGTCCTAGAAGAACAACAGAAAATTCAAATAAGTTCCAGACTCAATTCTAGCAGAGCTCAAGGTGGAAGGGGAGGAAAATTTCCAAGCATTTAAGACTTTGAAATCCAAGATACTGTGCAAGGGATAAGGAGCTAAGAGACTGCTTCTAAAAAGAGGCAGTGAACAGAGCCTGTGAGGAAAACAACATATGCAGGGTAGAGTGGAGAGGTGGAACAAGTCATCAAAATTTTTTAGCCTTTCAGATGATATGATTTAAGTGGGAGGACTGCCTGTCCTCCCAAATAAGCAGTTATCTATTTTTGAGTTCTATATATGTCACCCTCTATCCAATCACGAACACTTAGCACAACAAACTATGAATTGTTCTCGATGAGGCTAGAAAACAGCCTCCTCAACAGCATTCATTCACTTGAGCTGCTCCCCAGATGATCAATCTTCTGGACCACATTATCCCATACATATTCTACTCTATAGATGAAGGAGTTTTTTACATTCTTTCATCTCCCGCCCACAAGTTAAACATTAGCATTCATAATGACAGCTTTTGTAAAAAAAAAAAAAAAANTTTAAAAAAAACAGTTTTTTAAAAAAAAAAAAAAAAAAAAAAAAGGTGCTATTAAACTAACACAGACCTGATGCTTAAGAAGTAACGTTTTTTCACTTCCAAAAAAAAAAAGTGACACCCGAAAAAATGATGCCTGAGACTTTCCAAGTGTTATCTGTTAAAATTTTAGAAATATTGAACTCCTTTGAATCTCTTCCTTTATTCAGTTAATACAGCAATGTCTGAAGGAAATTCTAAGCATTTGAAAAGTAAACAATATCTTAACACAGAAGAAAGCAGGTTTTTTCAATTTTTAATGCAACCATAACTTGCCTACACTGAAGTAATACTTGCCACATATTATGAGCTTATGTGATGTATTTGCCATATTATATATGATCCCACTAACTTATTCAAGTTTACTGCTCTACCTGTTTAAACTGTAGGCTTTATGTTTTCCCTGTCCAGATGAAAAATCACGTACAAGGGAGTGAAAAAAAAAAGATGCTGATGCTATGATAACATGACAGTATGGGGGAAACAAATGGTAAGGAAAGCTAAGATTGGCAGTGATAGAAAAGATGTTTGTCAACTGCTTATTTTGAAATGAATTATTACTCCAGTACTGAGACAAGTGAAGTAAGTACAATACCTGGCAGTTTCACACTTTTTTGCCTATCAAAATAGAAAGGCAAAATGTCTCAACTACAAATTTTGTTCTCCATTTGAGGACAGATTACCAAAATACTGGTAAAACATACTGCTAGAATAGGAATAGTAAGCAGTTTCATATCCACAGATGTGACTTACAGTCTGATTTCTAAAAGAACTGGCTAAGGATCTCCCAGAAATTTTTACCAAATCTGAAAAAAATACAGAAGTTTCAAGGGACCAGAAAAATATGGATTCACAAGATGATCCAAGAGATACCCATCCAGTAATATGCAATACCAAAAAAAATAAATAAAATCAGAGTTGCTTGTATTAATTTTTTTATATCACTTTTCCTCAAAAACACTTAAGTGCCTTGCAGAGGTGGAGAACACATTCCGTGTTTACAGATGGGGAAACTAGTCCATTACTGGCTAAGCAGCTGGCAAATCTGCGAGCAAGTTTTCTTCTATCTGCTCAAGAGTTTTAAACAGAAGTATCTATCTACACATGTATCTGGTTAGATGAAGAGTTGTATTTTAGTGATTTTACTAATTTATATTTCTTCAAAGGATCCTAAGACAACAGGGTCTTTGTTCAGTGCTGTCCAGACATGGGACAGAAAGAGCCCTTACAAAACACACAAACAAAACCTGAACAATGAGATCAGGACATACAGAGAGTGGTCCACGTTGCCATTAGTAAGCAAGGCACATCTACCAAGGGCAGATGTTCATTTTGTTGTAGTGAACTTCCACACACTCAAAAGCTTTTAATTGCCCTTGATCTTTTTCTTTGGGTTACAAAAATGCCAATTCAATCATTCTTTCTGCATATGCCATCTTTTCTAAATCACCAGGCATTGTCATTACCACTACCCTTCTGAGCCAAATTAACTGTACCTACATCTTTCTTGAAGTACAGTGGCTAAAACTGACACAAGATGTTAACCTTACAATATAGAACAGAGCAGAAGGCTCAACTCTACACGTCCTCCAGATTATACCACTGTTTATTCGTGACAATCCATACACACCTCTCTTCTTTCTGAATGAGGCTGCATTGTTAATTCATTTTATAGAATTGTTTGGGTTGGAAGAGACCTTCAAGATCATCAAGTCCAACTCTTAACCCAGTACTGCCAGGTCACCACTAAACCGTGTCCCCTCAGCATCACATCTATACATCCTCTTAATACCTCCAGGGATGGTGACTACCACTTCCCTGTTCCAACACTTTACAACCCTTTTGAGGAAG
>VYZX01010399.1:0-5000 GCA_013401335.1 Brachypteracias leptosomus
TTTAGGAGCGAGTCTCCAACAACCCTAATGAGAATGCATATAACATCTATATGCAATGGTGAGTGTCTCTCAATTCCTCCTCGTCCTCTCTGTTGCTTCTGCAACCCAGAGAAAGGGATTGCCTTTGTATGCATTAACTACAATTCATTTTAGCTTCGCCATTTTATTAGACGCGATACAAGTTTTAAACTAGGAAGCCTGTTTCTTTTATTGAACTCTCTTTACTGTCAAACTGAGACACACAAAATACTCTTGCTTGGATGGAGGTTTGCATATTTGTTACTTCGAGACTACAGCTTCCTCAGAACACATAGTGCCCCTTGTTAGATATAATAGCTTTTTAGTACTTAATATTTGGCTTAGTTCAATGGAAAGTCTTTGAATTTCTTTGGGTTTTGTCTCTGAAAGTTATTCCACAGACAGCTGGATTCTCTAACTTTCTCTGGACACTACATCAAGACAGCTTTGTCAATGTCAGGGCCATTGGGTAAACAGCTAGCTCTGTACAGTTTATATGGCCAATATAATAACATTTAATTAATATACTTCACTATTAATATTTGTCAGTTTATTGATTACAATAAGCTTGTCAATAATATATAATTTAAAAAATTTCGGTTCTACAAATTCATCCAAGCATGTAAAACACATTATTTGATAAATGACAGTTTCATGGTTTGCCTAGCGCTAGAAGTGACATATGCTGGGGATTGGCTAGATGGCACTGGTGCATACATATGTGTTACCACACAGATGTGACTGTTTATCATATGATACTTGTTGGTTGAATTTCCTGGGATGTAATTGTTCAGCTGGAGCTTGATGGTGCTATTGCTCTGTACTAATTAAAGCACTGTATTGGTAGGGAAGAAGGACGCTCATCCTTAATTCTCCTTTAGTCTTTCATCCTGAAGTTCCCTTGTTTGTAAGCTGGATGTATGCTACAGGAGGAAAGAAATCAACTGCTTCAGTACTGGTGGTTTCTATGGTTTTTATACATTTCTAAATAACCAACACACTTCACAAGTTCTGGCTCAGTATTGTTTCTCTTAATCTAAAGTACACCTGAGAGTAGACAATGTAGCACTATTGGCTCTGTAATGTATGCATACCAAAAGGCAACAGAGAGTGCCCAAAAGTATCCCCGCTTTTTTCTAGGAATAGCAATGAATTTTATCAGAGAGATGTCTAAAAGATATTCATTCTCTTTACAACCCAATTTTCTCCCATAGTAGAAAGAAGCAGATTTCCCCAATTCAGAGATCGTGACTCTTTTAGCTAAAACTTTACTGTGCTACTGTAGGAGCTTGTAATGATGTCTTAAGGGACTGATTAGAATACTTGGCACTACTTTAATTTCTCTATCATGGCCACAGAAAAGATGAAAATGCGTATAACATCTGTACGCAATGGTACTACCTGTGCTGAGTGTCTCTCAATTCCTCCTCCTCTCTGTTGCTTTTGCAACCCAGAGAAAGGGATTGCCTTTGTATGCATTAGTATGGCATTTGCTAAACTTTGTCCTGGCTAGGGCCTCTGGGAGCTAGAGGAATATACATGATTATATAATAACAATAAGTCATCATTCGAACTGGACATGTAGAGAAAATAGTTATAGCATAGTCTACATGAGTGATTACTGCTGAACGCAGCTCTAACTGCATGGAAAACTGTATTCAGGAGGAATCCTTAGACAGGCCTGCAAAATAATTCACTTTCTACTCCCCAAATTAGCATTTGCACTGTTCCCATACAGCAGAACTAAATTGAATTTTAAGGAGGTTGGAATTACAGTTCTGTGGGATACACCCCAAAACGAATGGAGTGATTAATAATATATCTGAGTGGGAGACAGAGGAGGAAATAGGTACAGCTGCCAGCTTCCTGCTGCCGAAGGAAAGCACAGCTGCTTGGTCTTTCAAACCACAATATTTGGGTAACAACAGTTTGGAAATGAGATACTTACTGACAGTGTAGCTATTGCATATTCATGTCTCGGTGGCTACTGTCCACGTAGAACCCTGGAGTCCCTTGTCAATCCCTGCCTTGGAGCCAGTCACTGAGAAATGGTCTGAAGACTCAGTGATGCACCTACTACGACACATGGCATGAGAGAGTAGGAAATTTCCCAAAGAAAGTAACTTGACAACAGCATGATCTGATCTCCAAAAGAGCAGAGAAAATGTTAGAAAAATGGCAGCAAAGTAATTATTTGCATATTTTAATATCTTCATTGGTCTGATATTCTCTGGCATACAGCCTTATAGGGTGCACCCACACAACCATACTCCTCCTCCATGCCCACAGGTTCTGTATTTGGAACATTGTAAAATCCTTTCCTATAGTCTTGCCAAAGACAGGCTTACTTCATGAAGCTGTTTTAAGGGTATCACTAGCTATATTGTTTCTGTCTTTGAATTCCTCTCTGGGTTTCTCCAGCTGCAATCATTTTCAAGGCTGTTTACAATTTCCTCCCATACCTCCTTCATTCAATATCTAGAGGTCAATTCTTACCTCCAGCCCATGATGCCTATTTCAATCTCTGTTCCTTAGATTTTGAATAAGCATCTCTGTTTTTTCCCAAGCTGTCCCTACTTCTTGGAAAAGTTTGTCCATAAATTTCTGCAGAGGTGCTTCTGCAAAACTACCTCCCTTTGCCAATGAGAAAAATTTTATACAGGTAATAAAACATAGGAGATAAACTTCCCCCACCACAAATAATTTATGAAAGTGATAAAGAATAAAATTAACTTAAATGATACTGCATATAATTGTACCGTAACACAGCTGAAATCTAATCAACAAAGCTATTATCTGGGATGCTGCTGTTATGATTCTGCCAGTCCACATACTGCATTATTATGAAATAGTGACATGTTAGTAGGCTGAAAAAACTAGATGGTATCTACTTTTTTAAAAAAGTGTAAATCTAGTCTACTTCTGGAAACTTACAGAGAAAGCACAGTGACTTGTACAACATCATATCTCATGGGGCTGTCCTCGATGTAACAAAACCTTACAGCTTAACCCTTTAATTAACTTTGTTGTTGGACTAACATCAGTGCATCAGTCTGACTCACCAGGTTGTGTGAATGGAAGAAAGTAAAAAAAAAGGGAGCCTCACTCTGCAACATAAAGAACTATTTCCTTTAACCAGAGGGATCAAGAGCTACCAAAGACCAAATCTCTAAAAGGGATAGTTATCTTCAAACAGTTATTATACATATATGAAGGTGGAGGACACACTGCTTGTACATATGGGGATTTTCAAGAGCCTAATTATGAAAATATAACACTATCACATTCAGTGAAAAGGTATGCGAAACATGACAGTTCATTAACCACAGATCCTTCAGATACTGTGTAAAAATTCCAGAGTACTAAATTTCTTGCAACCAGTGGGAATGAATTTTTCACATTATGGACTTCTATTTTGTGATAGAAGATGATGTCATAAATCTGGAAAGTTAGTACAAGATTCATTGATAATTGTAGTACACTGTATACCCATGGGAGAGACAATAACCCAGTATAAAGATTACTTAAGACAATTGCAGTGGTACATGGATATGCTTGCTATGAAACTAAATTTTGCCAAAGGCTGTATTAGATGGACAGAATTTTCTTTTGTGGGAACCTGTGATCTTAAAGAGAGGCATAAACCCAATCCAGAGCATGCTGCAATCACGCAGATGTGTTTGCTTTGTATTCTTTACTGGGACTTACTCCAAGAAGTGCCAAATTTGTTCTAAACTATGCAACAGTTTTCAAACCCCCGCAGGCGTTATTACATGATAACTTTAGTTTTCTTGGACAACTATTTCCAAGTCTTGTTTTCAACCAGTTCAAGAGCTGAACTGTTAGAAATTAGCACTTCTTTGCACGATCTCTTTTGTAACTGTAGACGCTTCACACTGTGGCTTAGATGCAGCGCTCAGATACATGAAAAGGAGTCTGAAAGAACAATCACACTAGTATTAAGAACAATAGAATGAAAGTTATGTCATGAAAAAGAAATCCATTGCTTCTAAGCCATTGAAGATGTATTGTATTTCAAAATTCATTGTTTCTCAATAGCAATATCATTGTCAACAAGTCTCAACATGCAGCACCTTAAAATACTCCATGTAGTTGATAATTCATAGGGATATTATATTGAAACAATTAATTGTGTAAGAACTCTAAACTGTGTATACAAAGAACTTCAAAGTGCTTGTTGAGATGTACTTGAGTGTTGCCAAGGATATACTCCTTCCTCATGGTCTCTGAGTGTGTTGTATTGTTTTGTTTTAAATCCCAATGAGCACACATATTCCATGTCATTTAGGGTTAAAAGTAAACCTGACACTTGAAAGTTGCTATATGTCTACCACTAAGATGTGTATGCCCAACTCCTCTTCTTGAGTCATAGGAAAAAAGAGACCAAGCCTTCCTTTGTCATGGACACAGGAACCATTCTGTGTGGAAACAGTTTCTTTTAAGGATAATTCCCAATTTCCTTCAGAATCCCCTGCCCATGTAGAGGTATCTCTTCTGGCTTTTAGTGCCCCTTCTCTCCCTTGGAGCAACCATTCAGCCTTGTTGATGTCCTTGTCCTTCACACCTCACATGTCTTTGCCTGTGCAACTTACTGTTCAATAAAGTCGTCTGCTGCATTACTGCATACTGATTTCCTCTGCCAGATGCAGGGGAGGATGTCTATCCCCTTTGGCCTCAGCAAACACTTCAGAGAGGTGTTTCTCTGGGGTTCCTGCTGAGTCCATAATACCCTTCATGCTTACACCAGGCACAGCACACCCACCATGATGACTGAGGGCATTCTCTTGCTGTTGGATAAGTGTCCCACATCCCTGCTGGAATCTGCAGTCCAATTGCTAAACTATATTCACAACTCTCTAAATGTCCCCTCATACAGTTTTTTCCAACTTAGAATATTGTTACACTTAATCAGTGTTTCATTTCATCCTTCTTGTACCTGTGCATCAATCCATCCTTCAGTA
>VYZX01010399.1:10000-26349 GCA_013401335.1 Brachypteracias leptosomus
CTTTAATGTTTTTTAAATGCAACGCAAGAAGCTATAAAGATTGAGAAAATCCAGAGAAGAAAAGCTGCAAAGATCTTTTTAGTCCCTTAAAAGAAACATAATATAATAAAATGATAGTGAGCACAAGTAAATATGTAATGTGCATATGCCTACAGTAACAGGATCTAATTCTTCAGTTTAAGGAAAAAGAATGTTTTCTCTTAAAACAATAAGGAATAAGACAAACAAACACAATGATCATAATAATTGTTGAAGTAAAAAAATGGGAAGAATTATCATGGTAGGAAAAAAATCGTCTCTGCCAGCATTCAAGGAAAAAGCTACCAGCAAGACAGAGTATTGGGGTGCTGACTATGTGGAAGACTCATCAAACTAAGGTGAAATAACTGCACCCTCAACTTCAGCTTGTGTGTGGTTAAAATAATCTTTCTGAGCTGTCTCAAGATCAAGGCCAGGGATGTCAGCTCCATAATGTTTACTTCACTACTGTCTGACAAAGTAAATTTAATACCTAAATCTACTGTGCCTCACAAATAGTTAACTTTGGGGAAGAATACTGCAGACAAAACAAGGGAGACCAGCCCTCTGTGTGGGCACAAACTTCAACGTACCACCTTCTGCAATGTGTGCAATGCTGCATCTGTAAAACACTTCATCCAGCTGGAAAAAAAAAAAAAAAAATCAAGACAGCGTGAGTGTAAACATATTCCCATAACACATGAAGTAGGGACAAGTGGACAAGTACTTGACTACACGAGTTTCACAGCTCACTGGGTGTTGTTCCAAAAAGCATCTGTCACCACCACTGGCAATGAATTTTGAAAGCAACTGTATTTTCATCTGAGTTTAACAGGATCTCACAGCCGCCAACAAACTACCTAAGCCTCAAGACCTAAGAAATGTGCACCTTACCTCTCCAGATCTTGTCCTCATTATATTATCAGTGACAGGAGTGACAATGTTGCTAGGATGGTGTTAGACAGCAAATTCACACACAGATCTGACTTGTCAAATCAACATTCTCTGTCTGAACTTTTCCACAATTCTCTTAAGAGTAATTTCTTGGGGGTTTTTTCCATACTAAACATGCTACACTTGAGGTTTGTAAACATTTGCCCATTTCAGTAATTCCAGAAGAACAAGAACAGGATAGAAAAGATATTGTGTCTTGCAAGAAAAACAGAAACCACTTGCCACCTCCATGCTGAGATGCAGGTACAAGAGAGGTGTTTATTGCAGCTAAAAATCTGGAGGAGCAAAGAAAGTGGCCTCTTCATGCCACTGGGAATTTGGCTGCAATAGCATCAGGATTTACTCCTACCTGCGTATTACTGTTAGATGTGAGAAACTATTGCACTGGGAGCCATATTAATGCATATTAAGACAGAATCCCATACTGTAAAGAGTGTAAAATTTAAAAGAAAAAGGATGGGAAAAGAACGAAGGCACAGAGAGCTAAATTGATTGGCCTGAGTTCAGAAACAGAGTCAGAAACAAACTCCAGGTTTCTCTCCTCTAACATTCATTCTTCTGAAACAGTCTATTCTCCCACAAAGGCCCATTTGAGGGCTATAACTGAACTGTGTAGAGGAGCTGTCCCTTAGCAAATGATAAGGGGAAAAAAGTTAGAATTTAATCATGAACATGATTACTACTCTAGAGGTTGTTTTAGTCTACTATCAAAAGAAAAAAAAAAAAGTACGTTATTCTGAAGACCCGTTCTGCCCTGTCAGCAACATATCAGTTCACACAAGAGAACTACAGCAAATGCACACTAGACATTTCTGCTGATAAAAGCATATTAGCAAGGAGTGTAAAGTGATGTGATATCTTATCATCTTTTCCTAGGAGGGAAACAACAGTAAAAGGCAGTCCTGCCATTATTGTCTCTTGCAGAAATGTAGGGTCCATCATTGTTCCTATCACCTGCCTTGGCTGACAACCCACAAAGATGCTAGAGAAGGGCAGGGCATACACAATAACCTCTCAGCACAGGTTTGTCCAACACAGATGGGACAATCCAGGCAGGACATCTTGTAGTTCTAACAACCTGTGGGTATCTTTCAGTGTCCAAATACATGAACTTGTTTCTGCACTGTTCAGCTCTGGGATGTTCTGGCTACAAATGTACAGAAACTCACTTTGATGCCTGTGGGAGGGAGAAGAGACAGGCAACTGAAAAGTCTGAGGAAGTGGTGTGGTACCTTGGTTTGATCTTACTCAACAGCCCACATTTCCTTGCTGCAAGCACTGCTGGTAGGTGATACAGTTAAGGGTCGGGCTGTGGCAATCTAAGGGCTGTGAAACTGCCCACACACTTGCACACTTCTCTAAAAGATTTATGCTGGTTGCTAATGTTTCTTCTCTTATCCACAGTGTGTTCTGTTTTGATCTTGATTTGGGCCAAGCTAAGAATTCAAATATACTATTAGAGCATATCTTTCCAAACACTGTTGTGATTCTGTGAAAAGGTCTACTAACATCTGTTTCTATCCTATGAATAGAAAAAATATAAAACCTAAATCATCTTTCCACAGTATGAGTCAGAAACATACCCCTTTTAAACATAAAATGGAGAATATAGCTGGCTTTGTCCATCACTCCTCTTTCTAGGCTGTGAGGCATTATTGTCCATTTAAAATATATGGATGTTAAAAATGAAGAAAAGATTAAACCATGTATTGGAAATCACAAAGCTTTTTTCTTCCTAGCAGCTGTACAGCAACTTAACATTTCAGTTTTTCTAGGAGGCTGTCTGCATTTATTAATGTTCTTTAGCTAAATTACAGCTGAAAAACTAGGTTAAAAAAGAATAACCCCTGCAGGAATGAAAACTATGTTTGCAATAATTGCCTAATGATATTTTTTTCTACTTCTGTGCTAGGAACTGTAGCTTGGATTATACAAATGCTTTACAGTGTGGTAGTAAATTGTCATTCTCTCTATGGATTTACAAGATCAATCTTGGTAATTTGTTAGTTACAGTGTATGTAATGTGATATTATTGCTCATGTTACACAAGAGGATTACATGGCTTACTAAATAAAGCAGTGGTCTTTACATTAGAGACCATATTTCCTTTCAGACTTATGCCTAGACAAGTGAAAGATTGGTGATCTTGGCCTTAGGACCATCTCTGGTGAATATAAACTGTGATCCCCAAATGACTAAACACAAAAGAGCAAATCACTCATCTCTATATGCTTGTCTCTAACACCTGGATTCCAGATTCTAACACGTTTTTTATTCATCAGCTGTTGAAACACATTGATGTTTCAGTGATGTGTTTAAGTGCGAGACTTACCAAGTTCCAAATTTGTACCTACTTTCCTGTTAGTTTATTTGGGATCTGTGAAATTCTATGCAGGTTGTATAAGGGCACATTCAACTACTCTGTTTAACAGGCTTCATAATTTGCAGTTTGAAAATCCATCCATATTTCACCTTTGACTTTCAGAGGGAGGAGATACCATTATTACTGTTTGGATGGTTGATATAAATCACAGAGAACAGAAAGAAGAAGCAGCTATTAAAATGTGCAGTTTTACTTGAGTCCAAGTTTGTTCTTTACAACATCTTTGCTCTTGGAAGAATATCCTTGCTTTGATATTCTGCAACTCAGACTAACTCCCTTTTTTTTTTTTCATTTTTTGCCTCTCTCAGATTAAATCCTTATTCTCTGCACATGAAGTGTGACTTTTTCTATTATTTGCAGAGACTTATCTGTCCACAGAAGTCTTACCTGCCCTCCCTGCTATTAATTTCAATGCTGTTTTCTGAGCTCTGGCTAGCATTTCAATGTATTTCAGATGAAGTGGGTCCTACAATTTAATAAAATATCCCAGATTTAGTTGATTAAAAGAGAAGGATATCTTAACCACCTAGGATCAAATTGTTAACGTTTATCTTCCTTTGATTATTTTCCCTATTCTAAAACTTTTGAATAAATTTTGTATTGATTAAAAGAGCTTCACTGAAAGCTTTAAGCCTACCAGTCTCTGTTTATCCACAGAAGCGTAAAGCTCAGCATTGCTCAGTCAGTCTAGATCAGCCCTGACCACAGAAGACCATATCTGTGTCTGAAAGACTTGTATTTAAGTGAAGTCAACCTAGCCACAGACCCCTCAACACTGGTAATTTTTGATAACCCTCAAGCACTTATCAATCTTTTGCATTGCAAACTCAGTGAGGAAATGAATAATGTTCAGATTTTCAAAAATACTTAGGTACCCAAAGACATGGGACACATTTAGAATAAGGGCTGGCCTTAAGGTCATGCTACATCACACACCCATCACCCATTTCTACAGCAAGCCTCTTAGACTGACACCCAGCTTTAAGCCTATGTAAGCCTAAGAGCCTGGCATGGGTCCTGTGCTGAGGCCAAGCACAGCCCTGTTCTTGCATCCTCTCCTGCTGCAGCATGATACATTGAAACACTTGGAAGTACATCAGTACCAGTCCCACAAAATCCCTCTTCCTGACTTGGGATTCATCCCTGTGTCACCTCCTGAAACTTTTTTGAGAGCCAAATCTGTAAGAGCAGATAAGCAGTGCATCAACTAGTGCCAAAGGCTCCCCCATTTAGCCGCTGTACCTGCCTCAAACTGCTTGAGGACACTTGGTGAAAATTCTAATAATAAATGGGCCCTAAAGCCAAGCAGTGGAAATCTGGGGTGTGATTTTTCTTTTTGCATTCATTTGAAAAAAAACTTCACTGCATTTCATGTAGCCTTTTTAGGTTCATATACATTTTGGAAGAATTCTGGCACATGGCATAAAAGAAATAAAAAATAAATAAGTAAATAAATCATAATGGGCCCCCAGTGTATCTTAAGGCTCTTCTGAGAGAGGCAACAAGAGTACCAGTGGCCTGAGTAATTGTACTTTTCAGATAAGACAGCTGAACTATCAGGAGGGAAGCTGTGGCTGCCTATTTGTTTCAAGTGGAAAACAACGTCTGTAAATCACTAACCCCTGGTTACTGTTGACCAAGACTACTTGAACAAATAACCTATAGGTCCAAGTATCTGCATCCCATTAAAAAGCTCTAAAAATCACTTCACCACAAATGCTGCAGCTGCTGTGCAATGTGTCACAGACAGCTCTAACAAGTAGTTTTAGCAGCCTTGGTTTGGCTTTGTGCTTTGCAAGGACACAGGCATGCTAATAGGCGAGGGAAAGGTAATTTGAGGGATGTTTTCTGCATTTTTTTGTTTCTGCTAAAATAGAATGAAAACTTGCTGTAGTTTAGATCAGCAGAAGCAATACCAGCCTGTCAGGTAGAGGAGGCATGTGGCTGGGTCATGGCCCAGGAGCTGTGATGGTTCACAGTGGCTACTATCACCAAAGCATCTACCAGGATGGGCCAGCGCACAAGGGGCAGAGGCCTGAATCTGGAAGGATGCTGAGGAGCAATTGGAGATCTGAGACTACACAACATAACCCCAAGCCAAAGGAAATGATGTGGTCCTAGCGTTTCCCCACTTCCCTCCTGACCCCACTTGGAGATCATCTCCAGAAAGGGGAAGCCCAGGCACAGAGCCAGCAGCCATGGGTGGCTGCCCAGAGGGGCTCTTAGAAGGGGCATCAGCTGTGCCATGCAGATTCCCACCATCCCCAGTCACCCAACAGTCAGAGCTCTGAGGCAGCAGATGTGAACCCCTCTTTGACACCACCAAGGCTATTGGTGATCCCTGAATAAAACAAATGTCAGGGAGAGATGGGGGAGGATAGAAACTCAGTTCCTGAAGAGGTCAGCTAAGGTCTGACAGAAGCAATTTCCCACTGCTTAATGCAGTCAGAGATCTCACGCGTAAATTGGATAGCAAGCAGAGAAGGAGCAAGGCCATGCTCCTAAAATCCTATAAAAGGATTATTGCTTTATGCAGAAGAGATGTGGGAGTGAGAGCAACAGAGATTGGGAGTTCTGCTCTTTGAGATTTTTATACAGGAGCAATGAGCCTGTGTAATTACTGGGCTGAAGCTCACAACAGAACTTATAAATACATTGTAAGTGTAGTTGTCTCCATTCCCAGATTTTTAGCTTTAGTTCAGTATTTCCCCTCTGTTCACAGGTACAAATGCCTCTGGCTTTCTGGAAGTGACTAGAGCAGAACTGACTTGCTAGTTTTTACCCTAAGAAACTGTTGGTAGCCTACAGGTAGAAATCAAAAGCATGTCAGTTAGGATTTGGGTAAAGTAAGACTTGTACAGCATTAAGGCAGTTTAAGTGCTCAGATCTGCAAATTAGCCTGGTCTTTGTACTTTTCTTGCTTTACCGAAAAACCTGGAGTGAAACTTGCCATTCTGAGGTATTTCACCATCAATCACATGGACAAATGATGATTTGGGCGCACACCTTTGGGGTTTTTTTTTTAAATGGTTTCAAAAATTTCTGCAGAGAATGAGGAGACAGCTACTGATCATTTAGAAATCATTAATAACAAACAACATTAAGAAAATCAGATCAAATTAGTTGATAAAGCACAAAAACGTGCAAGTTTTTTTTTTCTGTGGAGTATTAGTGATTAAGATTTTAGGAGGGGAAATATATGTCAGAGTCCAGCCAGTATTTAAATAATATTATGTTATTATCTTGATTACTAATTGATCAGGGAAGGTTGTTTACTATGAAATTATCTACAACTTCGTTTTTTGATAATTGCTTTGTGAAAACATCTGCATTATGAGGCTTGGTTCAGTTTTCTGACACTGCAGCTCATAATCACACTCAATTTGTAATATATAAATTGACAGAAGTTCTCTGTTGGTTCCATCCAGGATATAAAGAAAGCTGATGTCTCCAAGATGGCAGAAATGCTTCTAAGAGACAACAAGACATCTCCAAGGGCTTTTTTTTTTTCCAGCACCACAGAAAAAAAGGTTACTGAGGTTATGCAGGTGAGATGGGAAGATCTTTCTCTCCAACACACTTTCTCCTGAGGGCATCAGGAATTATTTTAGTCTGTGTGCCCCAGGAGACTGACACAAAGTCCCTTTCAGCCAAGGTAAGGATTTTCATTAATATCAGCAGGCATTTGCTGAGGATCCAAAAGGCTATGCGAATTAAATCAGTGAATCAGAAATGGAAGATGGAGCCAGGCCCAGGCTGGGCTTTAGGAAGCAACTGAGTATTATTAGTTCAAAGGAATGAAGACCAGAACCACAGCTCCAATATTACCCTATCTGCAACCCCTTTGTAGGCTGCTGCTCTTGGGTCTTTTCAGGAGTTTAGCTTTTAGGAGTGAAAATAGCAGTTTCCCTATTCTACAAAAAAACTACCAGTGTCTCACAAAACAGGAACTAGAGCAGCTGTTTGCCATGCTTAATCGATTTAGGTAAAGACAGCGGTATCCTGAGTCCTGACAGGGGCAATTTTCATGTCATAGGCAGTACCTTATGCTCCATTTCCAGCTAAAACACTCAAGAATACTGATTTCTTTCTTATTTCCCAGAAGGAGCACAAGAAAGCATGCCACAGCAACACAATCCTTCATAAAATTAGGCCAACAATAATATTTTTCTGCAAAAGTTTTTTTTTTTTTCAATGGTTGGTTTGTACTCCCCCGCTGGGCAGAAAAAGACAGAGAATGACATGTCCCTTGTGTCAAAGTCCCCAACAGCATGAACGCAATAAAACCTACATGAAATACAGGGAGTTTTTAAAGGGTGTTTTATCGGCCTTCTTACCTCTGCCTGTTTTCCTGAGAGACTGCAAAAAGAGCACTAAGAGAAAAAAACAAGATGAGTTGGGGAGAAAAAGCCAGATCTCCAAGGTATTGCCTGTCTCTGCCTTGCACTTGGTGACAGCTCCCACCTTGTCAGGCTGAGGTGGTGGGCTCTCCATCGTCCCCCAGCCTGCCTGAAGCATGCGTCAAAACACATACATCAGAGGATACAGCGAGTTTATTTATGCACCTCCTGTATTTCCACAGCATGGGCTGGACCAGGAAGCTCACTGTTGGACTGAAAGTTGAACATGACCTCCCTAAAGCATGGTGAGGTCCACCAGCGCTCCCATCCACTACAGAGGGGTAATCAAGCCCTGAAAGTCTGCATACTCCAAAAGGCAATGCCTCTCCAGAGTCAGTGAGACTTTTTTTATTGACACTATAGAGAAAACACACATGATGATGTCATCATGTATAAAAGCTATAATAGATTAATCTCAACAGGTGAACATAGTTTGTACTGAAGTGGTTGCATGTACTCTGCAAGGATGGGGGGGCTTTAGCCTGCTCTCAAAACTTGATACTAAGCTTTTGAAGTGGAGCTATTTTCAGAAACATAACAAACACAGCTAGTAATAGATGGAAGTTTGCAATATAAAGTGTATTTTCATTACATTAAAAAGAAGTTGCTTTCCATAGCGGAAAAATTAAGGAAGCAAAATGTATCATTTAAAGCCACACTTGATCAGCTGAGACAGATTTTTATGCATGCCAGTTACTACATTTTACTCCTAAAATATCTACCTCTACATATTTTATGGGATTATAAAGAATATCACATTGTCTTTTCCTACTTAACTGCAAAGAATTCAAACAAGATGTTGGAAGTTTTCCATTGCAGTTTGTTAGGAAAAATTGTTATTTCTTCAAAAGAGTTATTTTAGAAAAAATTTCAAGTATTTCAGAATCAATTTCAATATTCAAGCAAAGTCCAACACACTGTGAAAATACAGTTCCTTAATACATGTAGAGCTTCACCTGACAAGTTCTTGTACAATAGTTTCCCCTTTTGCAGAGGGGCTCCTTGAAAAAGCTCTAATGAGCCATTCAATGCCATCTGGCTGGAGAGACAATCCAGAGAGGCAACTCTCATGCATACGGAGTAGCAGAGGACTTCGATTTCAATTCAAATATTTTCCCTTTCAGGTATGGCATTTTAACTTCTTTTCTAGCATAAATAAATAAATTACCATTAAAAGTAAATACTTTTGCAAAAGAAATCTCACTTCGTTAGAATTACGGCTATATAAATGATTGGAAGTTTTGGTAGAGAAATCAAATGAAAACATTAGTAGGAATAAAAATAATAATTAATTTTCAATCTTGCTAAGTTTAATTACTTGTTTGCTGCACTTCTTTTCAAAAGATCAAACCAGAGAACATCAACATTTCCTGTTCACTGAAAACCCTGGATATTGACTTGCTCTGTCTCTGACACGGCTTTCATAGTCTGTGCTATTTTTAATAATGCTAGCAGAGCTCAGAAGACGTGATCACAAAACAAGGATAATAAAAAATTTTACTGTTGAAAACACATTTTACTTGAACTCAAATTCCTGAGATGTGACTGCTGTGGTTAATTTCAAGTCTACTGATTGGGAAATAACTTCTTAAATCATATAATTCATAATAAATAAAAATCCACTCAAAATGAATCCAAGACAAATTTTTTTATATACAGGCTCAAATCTAGATTTTTGAAATCATGCAAGACTCTTAAGTCTAATCAGTTATCACTTCCTCACAAACTTCATTTTCAAGCACAAGTCCACTTTACAAGCCTCCCAACATTCTATGACATCTCTTACAAATTATATACTTAGTTTATATGAACACAAGCCCATAATTTATAGCTTCATTCAAGATTAACTATACAGAATAATTAAGGTACAATGAACAAATGCAAACCCCAAAGCTAAAGTCAACCCCCATTAAACATATCGCTCTCCATACTTACAGGAGCCCCTGTTAAAATGTACAGGACATCTGAATTTTTTGCTATCTGGTCCTCAAGATGAGGCACGGGGATTTGTTTGTGTTAATCAGTCTTTTGTGGCAGTAACTCTAAAGCAAAGTGTTACCTGGTGTGCCAGGAATGTACTGCTTTCTTTTGAGAGGAGCGTGCCAAGGTACTACATTACTATCATATGCCTTTCATAACCGCTCACTATTATCAGCTTCTCAGTTTCATCACTTGGATCAGCAGCAATTTCTTAAAAGTATTTATTTTCTTTGCTACCCCAGCAAAGGGCTGTCACAGCACATTGGATTACAGCAGCAAACGGGCCCATTGGAGCAGCAAGAGTGCTCACCATCCCCAGCCTCCCACATCCTCATGGAGGCACAGCTGGGGGCGCAAGGCTGATTCACCTGGAGAAGAGTAGGGAAGACAGGGTACAACTTTCCCTGGCACGTGTAGGCTTCATCTCTCCTCTTGTGGGGCGCAAAGTCTGAGTTATAGTTACTGATACTTGTGGCAAATTCTGCAGTGGACTGGCCTGCCTGGGCCAGCTGCTTCAGCTGAGGCTGCTTGCAGTGGGGAGCATCAGTTCCAATAGCATTGCTGGTGTGCTCATCTCCTCCACCTCAGTATCTCTGCTGTTTGCTGCTGCCAGAAGTTCTTCCACCACTTCTACACTGCCCATGTGTGGGACATAGGCTGAAGAAACAAGAACATAGTTCCATTCTCAATGGGAATCTCACCTATCAGTGCCATGCAAGACAAATGACAATTTTGCACCAATTGTTTGCTAGACAAATTTCTAAGTGAAATCTAGACCCTATGTAGGGGCATCACAAGTCACTCCAAGGATCTCTCTAAAACAGAGAAAAATCTTGGGGTTGAGTGGCCTCACCACCTCCGCTCCACCTAAGTAGTGAGTTTAGTACTACACTTGAAGGGCATTCCCCAAAGTCCCCATCCTTATCCCTCCCAACATGAACAGAACAAATCATCCTGACACGGCCCATGGCACAGAAGACCTCATCAGGCAAAGACAAACTTTTTACATTTCCAAGAGCTCTTGCATATAGCACTTCAAAGAAGGTCAGAAACTCTTTGTCTCACCTTTTCTGACTGATGGCTGTCACCACCGTGTGCTCTCCATGTAGAATCAATTAGTAATACCCAAATTCTCTGGTGACTCTGCAGAGATGGATTTTCTTCCTCTTCTGAAATACCGTCAAAGTTTTCTCATCAAAGGATTATGCCTATGACAAGAAAGCAGCGTAATTTAATATAAGCTGAGAGGGAAATGGAAGACTCCCTCACCTGAGGCTAAACCTGGGACTGTTATATCTGGAAAAACAGTCATATAACCTCCAAAATGATTTCTCACCTCTGTCTCAAAAGAAGAAAAAAACAGACCCTTTTAAAATAGTCTTTCCAGAGCATATATATGTAAGGGAGAAAATTAGCATAGGTCAATCCCATGCCCTCTAGCATAGGTAATTCCCTATTACAGATACAGTTTCATGACTTGTCCTGTGTGGAAAGATGAAAAACCTTATAGACAGGAGTAAGGTTTTCAAACCCTGCTTAGACTCCTTCTAGACCCTGTTTTCAGTTGTTATCAATTAGAAGTCAGGGAATCTGTGCAGTTTACAGCAGTGAATTTCTAACCCACTGAGTCTAAAACAGGAAACAGGTTTATAAGGTAAATGGCCACAATTCACTATTACTTGGTATATTTTCTTAGAATATGCATTCTTCTGGCAGCACACCACACTCACTATGGGTGCCCACATTTCTGTCACAAATATTTTAGTGCAGTAGCCTTTTTAACATACGATGTCATTTGTGGATGACCATGTACTCTTTCGTGTGTGTCCATTCCTTGAATTAGACTGCCTGAAGGCTGTATCCTTTTTCCTTGCCCCCCCCCCTTTTGCGGTCACATATTTTATTTACCAAATTAGTTTGTGAGAATTGGAGGAAAGGTACTGTCTGTGCTTTCCTCACACAGAATGGATTCCAGAGACAGTTTAGTGCTACTCAGAAAGAGAGCTTGGCAGGCCTTCCCTGTCACAGTAATTCACTTAGGCTTAAGGCTACCACTCAGACAGAAAGAGAAAAACAAGTATAAGAAAAGGAAGCATTTTCCTAATTGTTTACACTTTCTCTGCAAATTTATTCATGAAACTTGTGGCTCTATATTTTTTTATATGCTCTCATAGAATAAAGCATTTTGCTAAAGAAAATAGACATGTTGGTTGTTTCCTCTTGGGTGCTGTTTCCTTACAGTGCCCATAGTTTCACAGACAAAGTGGCCACCCTTTGCTTTCTTTGCTGGCCCTGTTTAGCAGGTAAAGCAGCTCAGCCTTCAGCAGTCTGGACTCATATAAGTTTTGGCCTAATGAAAAGATCTAGAACAACAAGCAACTAGAAAATAATCAGCATTAAAAATCTACCTATTACCATCAAGGCCCTGTCAGGAGAATTAAGGAGGAACGAGGCATGGCTAGCAAGAGGAGAGCAGGTATGAAGATGTTTTGCCCCCATCAGGCAGAGCTACAGAGGAGCACTCCCATTCTACATGGCACCACCACAGCCTTGGACCTCCCCAGATGCAATTTCAGCTGGTGAACTGATGAATCAGGTTTTAAATGCCCTGCTGTTCTGAGGTATTTTGTGTCAGCCTTTTTTTTAATTAGGACAAATGATTGCCAATAATTTGGTTTTCAGAGACTGCAATCCACCAAAGACTAAGTGCATTCAGATTCGGATTTCAAATGCATCCAAAACTTGTATAACTCCTGAAATGAGCCTAAGTCATCCTTCAAAAAGTTGGATTAATTTTTTCCTCTATTACAAGTGACTCTAGGTGAGAGCACCAAAATGCCACCAAGGAAATTCCCTTGGCATTATTTCCACCTTAACTATGAGAAGAAATTATCAGAGAAAACTAATCAGAAAGCCTAAGAAAAGAAAGATTTCTTTTTGTTTTTAATTAATTTTGTTCTTTCTTTCTTGCTTCCACACCAAAATAACACTAGAAAGTAGAGAGTGCTTTCCCAGTGTGTTCTCAGAGGAACGATAGAGTTGCCTATGGTAAGGGCAAACTTTCTTGGACAGGAGATACAATTTCCTTTGCAGCCTCTATAGAACTACAAAAAAGCTCTGCTGGATGCAGGACCCACCAGCCTTATTGGCTTTCCACTCCAGGAGTAAGATGTATTCCTTCAATCAAACATTTCTGTAAAAAATAATAAACCAGTACAAAAAAATCATTTAATGTAGAAGATTAAAACAATCCTGGGGAGAAGGATAGAAACTTTAGTACAGTATCTAAAATCTGTGGGATTTGTAGAACTAATCAGTCCTTAGAAAATGTATGACTGAAGAGGGCATTAAGGCCTGGTCTAAGGGATGATCCTACCTCAGGAATAGCACAGAAAGGAGGAGATGGAGGCAAAAACCCAAAAAAGCCAAACCAAATCAAAACCCAAAAAGAAACAAAAGGGGTTACAAGACTAGCTTCATCTAAGTCAGTATGTTATTCCTATCAGACTGTTTCCACTCTGGGTTTTCATACTTGAGAGGCTGGATAAGCCTTAGACCAGCCTGTGACCTTTTAAATGCCTAGCCAAAGCTGGAATTCCAAACCTTTTCAAGCTGGCCCATCACAAACACTAACATACAAACATGTTCCACATAAATATTAAATGCAAAAAACATAATTTATAAAAAATATCAGTGTGCCAAAGAATAACTACTGAACCTATCCAAAGATGTTTTTTTACATGTGCCACACAATGAAAGGTAGCTAGACTAGCTCAAGGCTGCTTTTAAAAGTGTTTCACTGAAGCCATCATTGCTTTATTGGATCCCCACAGTTACTTGAGAAGTGGTGTGCAAAACTCAGCTGTCGCCCTTTGCATCAGGTTGCACTGGCATCTCCTTCAAACTTCAGATCCTGAGATGGCAGCCTAAACAAATCAGCAGAATTCCCCTGAGGTCCAGCTATTAGTATTTATTATTTGTATTCAGAAGCTCAGCTATGCTGTTTTTGTGACAGATACATTACAAGAATATAATTTGCCTTGGATAATTGTTTCATTCCAGTTGAGCTGACAGGGCTATAAGAGTTCAAAGTTACTTACTAGATCTATGTGTAATATTCATAAGGCTTCTCATTTTTCCTGATATCAGCATACTTGTAAATAGCATTTCAGATGTTCTTCAAACCACTCAAAACCCACAAGCCATGGAAGTACCAGTGAATACAATTTATAGGTACACCTTCATTTAAAAGCAACTACAACTATCATTGCCATTCAACATAAAGATGCAAGCCACACCTTCCACATACTTTTGTTATAGCAGCAGTCTCACTAGAAAAAGACAACACAATGATGTTTACCATTGCCTTTTTTGTGAATGTGTCTTTAAGTCCAAACACCTCACACGGACTTTCTGCCACCAAGGATTAGTCACCCTGTTGACACTCAGTTCAGTTACTCTACATTTCAAGAGACTCTTCAACAGCCACCAGTCAGCCATTTGGAAATGCAGTCCAAGAAACTAAAGTGATTTAGGCAGCAAGACTAATGTGGTCACTTGAAGAAAGTTTGGAGAAACGTATCGGCAAGATGAGCAGAAGAGCTTTTCCTATAATTTACCAACCACCTAATTAAAGACTATTATAAAATATCATTAAAGCTGACATGTAATCTGTTAGCAACTCTTTGTACAGGTAGTTATGAAAACTGAGCTCAAAAAAGCTGGACACTCTCAGTGGCAGTGTGTCTTTTTCCTAGAAAAGTACGATTGAATGAACAAGATTCACGAAATTCAGATATATGCTTTCCAGAACAACTATAACTATCCCATCTGTGCCTCTGCAGTACGCAAAAAAATATGTTAATGTTCTTAAATCTTTTGACAGTATATGTGAGCAAGTGTCATTTGTAGCAACCATAACACAGACATTATCAACCTTTAAAAGCTTCAGCCATTTAACCTTCAAATGCATTCAGGTTATCTTCCGTTTGAAGGCAAAGAACTGTAGCTGATTTCACCTCAAAACAAGTTATTAGTGATTTTAGCTGAAAAAAATATAGGATAATTTCTATGTGTGTATTTTTCTTAATCTTCAAAAAAATAGGGCCCACTGGAACACCTCTCCTATGAAGAAAGGCTGAGAGAGCTGGGGTTGTTCAGTTTGGAGAAGAGAAGGCTCCAGGGAGACCTTACTGTGGCCTTTTAGTACTTAAAGGGAGCCTATAATAAATATAGGGACAGTTTTTAGCAGGTCCTGTTGGGACAGGACAAAGGGTAATGGTTTTAAATTAAAAGAGGGTAGATTTAGACTGATATAAAGGAAGAAATTGTTTACAATATGGGTGGCGAAACACTGAAACATGTTGCCCTGAATGGTGGTTAATGCCCCATCCCTGGCAACATTCAAGGTCAGGCTGGACAAAGCTCTGAGCAACCTGATCTAAAGATGTCCCTCATCACCACAGGGAGGTTGGACTAGATGATCTTTAAAGGTCCCTTCCAACCCAAACCATTCTATAATTCTATGCTGAAATAATGCATGACACAATGCAAGCTTGGCATCTATATCTCTGACCTTATAACAAATAAATGCAGTTTCTCATGGGGAACCAATAAAACTTGCATGACTTGTACTTCTTTCAAGGAAATGTCAATATATTTGTCTGACCTGCTAGCCAGAATGCTGCCCATATTTTTCTTCAACTTGACCCTTGCTTCAAGGGGACAAAGGGTAACTTGCTCATATCTCCTCCCAAAACCAGGCTTTACCTTTAGGCTCTTTCACCAAGTTATTGTGGATGCCAAGAGGAAAGTAACAAGAGCAGGGCAGTAGCAGGAATAAATCGCAAACAGGGAGGGACCCAAAGCAATGTCTGTTTAAGGGCAACCATTAAGCAAGTCTCCTCTCAAGTATGTATGTATTGCAAACACATATGAGGCTCCAGACTTCAGTAAATGGTTGAATAAGTTTACTGACATGACTCATTCTATTGCTATGTCTAAAGCAAATCAGTTTTAGCTGTTCAGGTTTGATGAATGTTAAGGTCATAACAACCATAAAAAATAAGAAAGGCACCTGAAAACATTAACAACATGGGAAAAATATGGGGTTTATCTGAAAATAAACAGAAGAAATTTCAAAACAAAGAGGAAATTTATTTGTTCTTTCCCAGAAAGATTACCTTCTCTCATAAAAGCAGCTTATTATTAAAGTTCCTTTGCTTCCCCAGCAATAGTATCGTGGTTCTGTAACACTGTTAGTTTGGTCAAAGCCTATGTGGGCCACAGAAACGGAGGCAATGACAGTGTTTATGAGAGCTGGAAGCAGAGAGAGGGTGAGAAAGATGAGGAGAGACAGTATTAGTCATCTACAAAATAAAGAGCTAGGCAAGAGGGCAAAATTGCTGAAGGGTAGACAGAACTAGTAGTGCAGAAACACAGTCAATTTCTTTTTAATAAAAGGGAAAAGAAAATTGCACATGCTCAAAGAAAAGTCTTGAAAGTACCTGACAGCCAACTCTGACTGAAGGGGAAAGAGAGATTTGGAGCAACTTAGATCCGGCAAAATCCTACTCCATTAACCCCTTTTGTTTAGTAAATTCATCTCAAAGTGC
>VYZX01010399.1:37763-60022 GCA_013401335.1 Brachypteracias leptosomus
AAAAGAAGTAATTGTGCCGATAAAAATTAAATTATTTTTACCATTTAACTCTTTGACAGGCCTTAAACGTCTACCAAGAAAAAAAGGCAGAGATATTAATTCCAGTAGCAAAATTGTAACTTCATATTTGTTAGTGTATAGTTCACTGCATAAAATTAATTTCTATTTAGATCCTAATTTACAGCCTCCCTTATGCATTTTTCTCCGTATTTATTAGACATGATTAAAAATATATATATATATGATTATTCCAAAGAAAGCAAGTAAAAGTTCACTATCTCAGCTCAACAAAACCAAATATTGAAGAAGTGCCTCCCTCACCAGTTAATTAGTGCTGTGTATTTCTATTTTTATTTTCTTTTACCAACCTTGTGACTGCTTGAGGAAGAAGATCATTGATTATGATCCAGAAAAGATACTGAATTTCCTTTAGGCAGAGTATTCCACTGAGATGGATCTTCCAAAGGTGGCTTTCTCTCAATAAAAGTATGTATCAACACAAAAACTCCTTTGAGAAGGTATACGCTTTCCTTTAACACTCAGGGTAGCTGTGAGAAAGGCATTGGAATGAGGGATATTAGCTGAGTTTTATACAAGTGCTTTAAGGTGAATGAAACAATTGTTTTGGTCACCACATAATTAAGCAATGAATTTGTATACCCTAGAGATTTTTCAAATACAATGTTAATCATGATACTACTTGGTTTTGTTTTTATGAAAATACCACTTGTGTAATTTTTAAAAATGCAAATTTGTGTTCTCATTAAGTCACCAGTGTCTTCTCTCCCATCAGAAAGGATTTGGGGAGTGGGTTATTTTTATTTTGTCTCCCTGGAGCTTGAACTTCAAACACCTACTTCATGCACTTACAGTTCTTATGTGCAGATTCAGACAGGTTTGTTAGTTGTCGATCTACTTGCAAACTATTTTTCTAAAGACCTCAGGTTGACATGTTTTGAATTTTAGTAACCTGGACTATAGCCAGCCATAATAATCCATTTAAAAAAAATAAATCTATAAATCCCATTCCCTTCTTACAAGTCTTCAGAGCATCCAAATGACCTGTCTTAAAGACTAATCAACCAGCATCAAAGCTGTGGTCAGCTGAAGAGAAAAAGCTAGTAAACCACACCACATTGTGTATCAGAAAGAGAAATAATGATAAATCCAGCAAAAAACATTCATAAACTAAGGATAAACTACAACAGACAAGACAGAGAGGAACTAAAATAAAAAGCCCTCATCTTGTTCAAGTCTAAAACAGCATCTCAATAAACTCCTCAGGCAATGAGATGGGCTGAAACAAGCCCAAAGAACTGAGGATATCTGGGCCTCTTGGTGGAGATAGCATCACTACTATGGCAGAACCTGGCCGTCTTGGCATACCCCAATATCCCCAAAGCATTGTTGGTGCTAATGCACAGGTTCTTCCAAAGTTATCTGAGCCACAGGGAGCACCAACAGGCAGAGAATTACCTCTGTGGCTAAATAAAAAAGAGAATGCTGAAGCAGCATTGTTTGCAAAAGTATACATGTTGGAAACAGTCCTCTTTTATTCTTGAGAAAAACCTTTCACTAACAAAGGATGCATGGGAGAATAAGGGATTTGACATAGAAGTTGGCACTTCTGTTTGCATCTCCCAAGGCAGGTATATTGAAACACAAGCATATTCACAGTTAGGAAACTTTAACCAGTGACAGGTAGCAAATGGCAAGGACACTGCTTTACACTAGCCAAAGATTGACAATCCTGTGGGCAAAGCTCAGGAGTGCCACAAATTATTTGCTGGGGTGAGTAAAAGACTGTCAATCAGATGAAGCCCACATAATCTGTGTACACAAAACTCTCTTGTCCAGAACACGAGCCCATAATGTCAGATTTACCACTTTGTCTCTGTGGTACAGTACTCTGTTGTAAAGATAGCTCTGGTTAGAAGCAGAGATGATGTGAAATGGGGTGACATCCCATCAGCAGTATTCTATTCTGTTGCAAAAACCCCCTGAATTTCTGCACTATCAGAATAATATTATACACTTCAACTTGTCACAGCTCAGAAGACAACTTGGTATAGCTCAGAAGACAACTTCTGGCTGGTTCTGTGCACAGTTGGTAGATATCAAGTACAGAGGCCATTTTATCACTGACAGTAAATCAAATTCACTCAAATTTTCATATGCAACATATTTACACAACCTGTATTTTAATCTTGTTTACATAATAGCAACAGTACTTAAACCCATAACAGAAAAAGATAAGACATGAGGACAAATTTCTAACAAAGTTTTCTATTTCCTTTATGGGATCACAGATGCACAGTGACACCAAGAGTCAAATTTGTTCTAGAGTCTGTTTCCATGATAAATATTTGGGCATCCAGGTTTTATAGTCTTGACTAGATCTTAAACACTCCCAGGAACATCTTTTATGTAGCTGATCAAAACATTTGAAGACAACATTTTGATAATGCATGGAAGATTTTGGCTTCTGCACAAAGAATTCCTTAACTCTTCAGTAATGAATGAACCACCTGGCTGGATGGCTTTCACTAGTGTACAAATTAGCTTACTCTCTTTACCAATGTCCTAAGATGAATTAACCATTCCTTAGTATTTAAGCTTGTCTGTGATTCTTCCATTATTTCCATGAGTTTGATCCAAGACCTATCATGAGCATGCAATTATAGTGTACCAATATTCAAGCTTTTATAAGTACCAATAATTAGTACCAATAAACCTACAACAAAGCCTGCAGGAAGAAGACAATTCTTTATGTTCATAATACACACTATTGCATAACCTTGCAAATTTAATACAGGAGTCAAAACTGGTTTTCCTTCCATTATAAGGCTCTCTGGCTATTGTGCTGTGGTCTGGTACTACAATAAGTTAATGAAAAATAAAAGAAGAAATTCTGTCTAGGGTAAAAAAAGACAGACATAACTGCACAAAGATCTTTACCTCACAGACAACTTGTATGGAAAACTGTGCTTTATTTGGATGCATCCTGACCCCAGGGATCTTTACATAACCATGCTCTGTGTATTCCCCATGCAAATGAAGGTAACAACACAAACAACTATGAACATCATTAGGCAAAGAAAAGCAAAGCCAAGCCTGCTGCATCAGTGAGAAAACTTCCTTTACACTTCTATAGGCAGAAAGTTTCTCTCTGTATTGGGAGCCTTGCAGAAGATACTACCTTTGGGGAGCTAGAGATCGTGGGCAGGCTATGCCAGACATATCAGATCTAGTAACTGGCAGGAGTGAGCACTATGACAAAGTATGTAGCAATGCAAAAGACATGCTGGACTGACCCGGACATGGGTATCGCTTCTGGATATCGTACTGTTCCTGAGTATCGTTCCTGGATACATGCAGCTGGATGTGCTCTTGCAGACAGAGAGAAAGAGATAACACTCCTACCTGTCAAGACAGGCAATATAGGTTTTTTTGTTACACTGAATAAAAGTCACCATGGTATTGGAGAGAAACTGAGCCTCTCTGCTCAGGGGGATTGTCCATTCCTTTAGTTAAAACATTATAGAACTCAGTTATCTTCCCTCTCAGAGCAGATATGACCTAGATATATTTATGGACAATAACATACAAGCCTGGAAATTCAGCCTTCCTATCAATCATATTATAAAGTCTGAACAACATTTCTCACTAGCTTTTAAACAAAATAGTTATCAATATGTTAACAGATTCTGTATTTTACATGCATGTTTACCTATGGGAACAACAGATTCGAAAAAAGAAAAGTGCAAGCCAAGTTCTTTCCACTGGCAACCACACTAGGTAAGACTAGACCATCCCAATACCCTCTCACACCCATAAATATAGCTAGTACAGAGAGTTTAAGAACTGGACAAATACACAATGAAGCTTCGACCGATGTCTTACCAAATTCTGGTGGAGCTTAGTGATTTCCCAGTCTACTGTTGTATCTTTTTGCTGCAATACAACCTAGTTTCTTAAAGAGCCTTTGCTGAGATACACCTTGGAAAATATTTTTTCTGAAATCTGAGTCCAAATTGCTTAATCTCTTTACCTCAGCCATCTAGATGGAGAGATAAGATAAAAATGTCTCTCTATGTGAAGCATCTTTGAGATATTCCAGGCCAAGTCTCCATATAAATGTACAGCATTCAACCATTAGTATGATTTTTGATAGGGCTTCCGTCTTCCATTTTATTTTGAAGTCAGTAAGCACAGTACTTCTCATGTTTCACCGTGTGGTTTGCTTTGTCGGCCAAAACCTGATATCTGCTTCCCTATTAATATCATCACACTTTCTGAATGTATTTTGAGAACTTATGATACTTGGCAATGAGTGGGTTTGATTTTGTTATTGTTGGGCCAGAATGCAGTGCATTTCATTTAAATGTTAGCACAAGATGGGTTTTATCTGATCAAGAAACCACGCAGTAGTAGGAAGGGGTGTATTTCCTTTAAAAAACAGGCACCCCTTGATATATTTTCAATGCCAAAGGTTTTAATCTGTTTGAATGACCGCCACATACTCCCATTACACTGACTGGAAACCAATAATGAGAACAGGGAAGCTGGGCAACAATGCAAAAGCAGAGTTTTTGGCAGTTGTATGTAATGCATTTGAACATGTGAATGAAAGATGGTGATGTGCCTTCAGCTCAACCCAGAAGTCCTTTCTCAGGCAAAAATATCCTTAAAACATATTTGCAGAACAGTGTCAAGAAAACAATCAAAAATGACCAATGCATTTTTGCTGGAACATGCAAGCAGGAATTTAAGCCTTTCCTTATCAACTATACCAATTATTGGAGCAGGTTAGTTGCTGTGCTCAGCAGCCTTCATCGCCTCAGCCCAATGAAGCATTTCCATCCATATTCACCATCACTCAAACACCAGCACAGCTTCCCCCATCCATCATATGCCACCCAGCCTGGGCCAGTGCAAATCGCACTGACTAGAGCTACAAGCCACTTTGCTCCTGCATAAGTGCCACTTACACGCTTCTGAAACTGGGGCCCCACCTCTCTTTTTCATCTGATTAAATTTGACATTTCTGTTCAGTAAAAGAGACAACATATGCAGAACTTCACCAAAAGTTTGAACCTCATAATAGTTCTATTGATAGTGACAGCAGCATCGGGGTTTCCAGAACAAACACCCCAACATAGTCACGTATTTCTGTGTAAAATCACCATCTTCAGATTAAAGATTTTATGTTTAATGCTCACCTTTACAATTGCATCACGTCTGACATGGTTATCTGGGCATGATTTGTTTGAAACAAAAATTTTAAGTATGCACTTCTTCCTTTCACTTCTTTCTTCCCTCCCCTTTGGGTAGTGGCACATGTTGAATCTTCTTAGCTTTAACAGCAGTGTTATATATACTAAGATTCTATCTGGACGAGAAATGAACAGAAATATTATTCACAGCTAAATAAGAAAACACAGATTATTGCATGAGCCCCTGAAGGCCTACTTTGTCTGTGCAACAGTTTGTTTTATTTCTCATAAAATTTATTTTGGCTGTAGGCAGATTGACGGTGATTATATCTGAAATCCCTCCCACAAATCTGTCACATAAACACATCACTCATTTAAGATTTTTAAACTTATTTCAATAATGAACATGTTTTCTTATTCATTAGCAGATACTGCTCATCATTAACATCAACAAACAATAAAACGATTTGCTACTGCTTTAAATGCATTCACAGTAGTTAGAAACCTACAGAGCTTTAGGGGGAAAAAAAAAAAACCCTGAAAAAACCACCTCAAGTAATATCAGATTTCTTATTAGCCTACAAATATCAATCTATGCAACCCAAGACTGCCAAAATTCCAGGTTCTCCTTTTGCCAAACAAACATAACAACAAAAACTCCCACCCTTAATCAGATTGTTGAAGTTTGACACAAAGTAAATCCTGAGCTTCATTAACATTTCTCTTGATAATACCAGTAGATTTGATATCTTCCAGAAAAAAAAAAAAAAAGCAGGAAGAAAAAGCAATCTCAAACTGCAGCAAAGGGGGCAGGAAGTGCCCACTGCAGGGTCTGTGGTCCGCACAGCTTTTATTTCACGGAGACACACAGACAGCCTATTCCCTGGTGACAGCTCTCTGCGCTTTCCAATCCTGCACAGGATTTCCTTCTGTCTGAAAGTGTAAGAGCCGCTCCAGTAAACACTCTGCATATGTGTTCCAGCTGCTGCGCTCATTCTGCCAACGCAGCCCAGTGACAAGAAAAGTATTATTTCCTACTAAAACCTTCTAATCACTAGACCATGCCATTTTCAGTTGGCTGTTTCAGGCATCGAGGACTTGTGTTGCTTTTGGTAACTTTATCGTTATTAAGAAATTAGCTTTTGTATCCCAGCATGTTAATCTTCATCTCAGGACTCTACAAGATGAACTTGTGAGCGGGCTGTGCTGTGCTAAGAGCTCAGTTTCCAGGAAAGCTTGCACTGATTATATAGGCTCTGGAACATATACTTTTGAAAATACTGGTACATATATAAATTCATCTAAGTACACACATACATATACACACTATATATGTATATTCATATTATATATAATATACACACACCAGTTTAAAAGAAATGACCATCTGTACCATTTGCTGCAGCCTCCGTTTATTTTGGCAGGGTCTTGCCTTTACAGGAAGAGGTTTTTTTTCATTGCGAAGCCTTGCACAGCTTTTCCATTCCTTTCCAGAACAACTGCATGGAATGCGATGGAGAGAAACTTTCTCAACCTGCAGTAAAGAAAATAAGACTTAAGAATAAGCTTAAGGTATATCCTATTACTAGCATAACAATGACTTTTTTCAAAACTGGACTATCTTGTCCCTAGGGAAACTTTAGTGGATTTCTTTTTAACCCTTTCTTTGGAGGGAATTTTGTTGATTTTTTTTGAAGTCTAATTCTTCAAATATTGTTCAAAGAACACATTTTGTTTAGTACTAAAATTTTTTTCCTTTGAAGGGAACCAGTGACAACAGTCCTGTTATGCTGCATTTCCATAAATTCTCCTGCAAGGCAAAACAAAACATGAAGTTCATTTATCATCAATTTTCATTTTCAGGTTTGCATTTTTTATCCCTCTTTAATGAAACAAAATCCCCACAACCCTCCATGCACCCACAACAGGAGGATTTTCATTGTTGAGCCCTTGTGTACTCAAATGGACTGACAGGAGAACCCTAATTGTCAAAATGGAAATTGGAGCATGGTAATTACACAGTCAAGGGCAGCTTCAAATAAAGGGCAAAGCTTTTTGTGTGCGGCACAAAATACACAAACATCACCTAAGTTCAAACAGGCGCCAATTTGGCAAAATACTCTTTTCTATACAACATAGCGCAATTATATTTTGAGTCATAGTAAATATCTCTCATAAATCTCTCATATTTAGATTTTTCTTATTATTTTAAGGTATTAATATACATAAAGGAGGCCAAGGAAAAGCAAACATTTTCATACCTGTAAATATGACGAACATGTTACCAACATTTATCTTGGCACTGGATTTCTCCACTTTGTGGCATATTAGCACAAAACTTCGCACTTAAAAAATTTACGCAATTATGTTCTTTTGAAAAATTATGCTCTTTTGAAAAATTATTTCTTTCCATAACCTGTTTCATATGAAAATAACCATATTTTATGTCCTTCCTTTAAAACCAATCAAAATATTTTACTAGGTCAATGAAGTAGCTTGGCAATTTGGCATCTGTCTTTCTGTTGCCATTGAGGACTATAGTTCAATTCCCAGCTCTACTAGCTGAAACAGATGTGGAAACCACACCACCAAACTTCACACACTGTATGAAGGAACCCTCTCTTTTGGAAGGACTGTCTCTCTTGAGAGCAGAGTGCCAGGCAAACGGAAGCTAGGGCTGTGGATCACCAAATAACAGGTTTTATGGTAGGACTGTCCTGCTATGAAAAGGCACCATATCATTGTCTGCCATCTGCATTTTTATCCAGCTGCACTACACAGAGGAGCTGATCCACTTTGAAGTCCATATGATCTACGTTTAAAGTATATAAGACAAATATTTAAGAGGGAAAAAAAGCAAAAATACCAAAGAAGCCCTTGCAATATTTTGATTCTTACTAAAATATATTCCTTTGGGGTGTCTTTAATGATGAAAATGTGACACAAGTAGACCTTTTTGAGTGTCTGTCAGCAATTTTATAAACATGTTAATATTTGTGCCTAATGCATTCACTAGTTTGTCTGTTCCTCTTAATACTGTTCCTAAATTCTCTTTTGATAAGTCTCTCCAGACAGTGCATATCAAAGGGATTACTGCATTTAATTGGTGATTAAACCACTCGCCCTTCAGCCTCATGCCTGTGATGCCACCTTAGGCACACAATAATAGCCCTGAAATGACGAGTTGTCATGTCTCATTGCTTAATTACATTGTCATGAAGGACCCTTCCTCAGAAACCTTTTTAGAAATTCCGAAAGAAATAGACTCTGGCAGTAGTTTTCTTTTCTTCAAAGGGTTTTAAAATTATTATTTCTTTAAAACTTAAAACAAATATCAAGTCTTAAACAAGCAAATTCATAGAGCCACAAGTCCAAAAAGTCCCAGACTGCAGGCTGATTTGAAATATCTAAGATGGAAATCCTCTCCTGGCAGGAATCCACTACGGCAAAAAGCAGCTCAGGGGTTATTTCAGTTTGCAATACCTGTTGTTTATCGGCCATTTTCAAGGGCATGAGTTTCAGTTCAAGTGAAAAGTTTGGACATGAAAGCCAGAGACTTTCCAGACACCTTGTATCAGTGGTTCTCAGCCTGTCCAGGAAGGAATGGAGGGAGGGGCTCTCGAGGACAGCCCAGAAGTTTCTTGGTGGCCAGAGTTTTAAGTAATTTAATGGTCATCTTGTTTCACCTACTTTGATTCAAGTGCTCCACAACTTTGTCACACTGCATTGGCAGCCCTGGGCATTCCTTGGAAAAGTGAACGATCCACACTTTTTACTTCACATGAAAACACTGAAAAAGAAACTTAGCAATAATTAAATCATCTCTTTCATTCCCAAATTTGGCTATGTACAAATCAGCAATAACTCTTTTTTCATTCTGTTTTTCCATGAGAATAGATGACATTGAAGCTATTTCTAGTAGTACTGTTAGCAGATGTTACCATGGGGAGATAGAGCACAGGCACTGAATTATTTTTATCTAGCTTAACACAAGTTTTTAATAGTGCTTGCAGCCCTACTTCTTTGCCATCCAAGGGGCACAAAGAAAGGCAGGATGTATGGGGCAGTCCCCTGCCATGCATGGAGCCAGGCCTGAGAATTAATTCCTCCTTTCTGTGCTTTTTTACACAGTTATATACATGCACACAGAGAGTCACATCTCACTGTAAATAAATATGACCAATACCACTTTCAGTTAAAAAAAGTGTAAGCAACAGTACGAGGGAGGAAACCACTTGGTAATGTATTAATCATGAAATTATAAGAGTTTGACAGCTGCTCATGATAAAACATTGAAGAGTTTAACAGAGCTGTGATTTGATAGCTTCTTATTATGACAAGCTAGTCCTGTCTGTTCATGTTTCAGTGATTAACTCCCATCACTCTCTGTCTAGCTTTGCGCAGTAAGAGCAGTTTTAGCCATGGAAACTTTCTTTGCCTTTCTGCCACTTAATCTAAGGGCTACGATGTGTCTGAATTTGTCAGGACAGTATCAGCAAGGGACATAAATCGGGGAATACAGCTTAGGCTAGATAAGCCTTAGGAACATCACACAAGAACGCATGTCTGCAGTTTCTCTAATAAATTTTTACTTGCACATTGGTAGCAATAAAATTAATGTGAGCCCTTGAACAAGTATTCATGTGCATTGCGAGCTGGGTACCCCAAATATTCCAAATTGCCATGGCACAATGTAAGTTGCTTTTACAGGGTGCTGTATGCACCTCCATGTGTGATGCCAAATCAACTATATTTATAGAAACTCTTAAGCTGCTAATGCAAAGTACAGGACAAATATATAAGCAAGCAATATTATGCTAAAATGACCCATCACAGTTTCTAATGTTTTCTTCAGTCCAGCATTTTGAAGTGTATAGCCAACTTCCAGAATGACTGAAACTTTCCTCTGTAAAAAATGGTCCTGTTCTTTGTAATTTCCATATATGGAGTCAATCCAGTCCATTACAATTCAATCCGCTGACTCTAACAGTAAACAACCATTAGCAAGCAACCTATAAAGATTTCCTTTCTTCACATGGTTCAGAGCCTTTAATCTTTTATCAAGCACAAGTAGCTGCTGAAGTGCATTTGTTCAGAGCTCAGATTAAAATGTGAATGAAGTTATAATACTGCAGCAAATTAAGATCTTCAACATTGTTCCTAAACATTACAGCTAGTCTACAGTACGTTAGATCCATTGAAAACACAGCTACAGTGATTTACGTAAGTGGCCAGTTAGGTGTCCTTATTAGAAAAAAAATCAAAAGACAATTTAGTTTTAACTACAATTTTGCTGCACAACAACTACTGCAGTTAGAAAACCTCCTGTAACAGAATAGCAATAGTTAATGCAGTTATTTAAAAAGAAAAAAAAAAAGGATTACCTCAAGAGGGAATATAGTTCTTCTTTTAGAAAAATGACTTTTACATAATGTTCTGAAAGGGCTCACATTAAAATTACTCATTTTCAATAATGACAACAGGTAATTTTTTGTCATACACATGCCACACAGTTAACAAAGGGGTCAGCTCTAGGTGTGTTAGCAGCAGGAGTTCTCAAAATAGATATGCAAGGAACAGTCACACTAATCTAAAAATTAGGTCAGATTTTCTATGCTTCATTTTGTATCAAATTATTCCCTGACAGGAATACAGAAGCATACACATGAAAATATCCAAAGAACCAGGTTGCATCTTTACAAGCTGCTAATCATTTTGAGCATTCAATTGGTAATGCATTAACATAGTCAGATTATCAGAATTTGGTCTTAGCATCCTCCAAAAATAAAGGCTGTTTAGGGTGTCTCAGATAATTTTCACAAAGACAGAATCCCACAAAAGTGACTATTTCAGAAAATGTACCTGTTAGTTCATGTGCAAATATATTGTAAGTCCATAAATAGGTATGTAAGTGGTCAGATCCATGTAGTGATCAACCCTCAGCAGGTTCCAGCACCATTACAGATTCTGCATCTGAGCATTTGTACAACCAAAATGTCCAGAGATTTCCTGGCCACTGTAAAACAAGTCTGATATTATTACACAGAAAACCTATAATGTGCTTGTCTTTGGTTTTAAAGAGTAACTATTAAATGAGGCTGTGTTTCCACCAATACTGAATCACCTTTTAATTCAGACTAGTCCATGAAGTATCTGAAAACCTGTCCATTTGAAGAAGAACGCCCTGAGTTTTCCTCACTATCAGGAAAAACATCAGTGGAACAAATCTGGATGATACTCAGTGGAAGCTGGTTGTCAGGGTTCCCCCAAGCTTCCCCTCACCCTGCAAACACCACCTGGGATGCATAAGAAGCTGAGACTTGCTGCCTTCATAACTTCACTGGCTTGGTGACATGTTATGAATAGGAGAAATATTAGGAATGATTTTAAGCATTCCTTCTCTGACGCTCCAAATCTCTTGTTTACTTTATTACCTGAGAGCTGTCAGATTGCCCCGAGTTGACAAGTCTCAAAGTTGAGTGAAGCTGTCAAACAATGATTTGCAGTAGGCAGCCATCTCCGAAGGGTTTCAGTACACAGGAACTCGAAGAGAAACAGTGATAACCTTTCAAACCCTCCTAGCTTTCTGCTGTTTGACATGCACAGAGTTTGAAGCAATGCCATTTAACACAAAGACATCAAACTTAAAGTAATTACTCAGCTGCATGGAAAGAGGTAGGAAAATACTTCACTTTTTTTAAACAAGATTCCAGGTGGTGCTGATCTTGAACCTCAGAAAGCTTTATCAGAAATTACCGGCCTGGAAAAATACAGCCATAGGCAAGCTTCTATTGCAAAAGCAGTATGGCTATAGAAATCAGTCCAAATTATTAAATTCAAATCCAAGTATGAACTAATCCAAAAGTTTGACTTTGTCTGGGTCTGGAATTTTGATGAAGTTTAAGCTTGCTCTCTTTCTATCTTTAAACCTAGGGAATAGCTACATGCTTTTGATGATTCTTATTTACCTGGAGAGAAAGTTTAGAATTTGATTTGGAAGTTTGCCATAATTTGTCTTCCAGGAAGGGTCTTTTGGGTTCCTCTCTGGAGATTGCATGGACTATTTCAGTATTGAACCTTGTTCTTTAAACAGCAACTTTAAGAGAAGCCTGAAGTTCAACTACTATTTCAGAAAAGCGTATACACTTTTCAATAATAAATCCATCATTAAACTTCTTGGCCTTGTGGCCTGCATCTCTTAACACCTTGCACCATTTGTACGTGTTCTGAAAAGCCACAGAAGGATGTTGTTGGCTGACAAGGCTGTGTTAGGAACTACAGATTTAAGGAAGAACAGAAACCTTTTTTTAGTAAAACGATCAACTCTATACACAAGTGCTGAATATGAAAAGAAAACCAAATATATTTAGCAGTGGATTATGTAATTTTTGTTTAGAGTCTACAAGAACAAAATATTCTTGCTTAAATACATTTAGGCTTACAAAGTTGTTAATGTATAGATTAATATATGTATGACATGAGTAGATAGGACTTCTGCATACATTGAAAAGATGGAAGTGTCTTCTAGATTTTTGTAGAATACTCTATCTTTGCTTGCTAACTTAATACTTAATAAAAGATACACAAAATTTATAGTCTCTATATAAATTTAACAAAAACAACTTTGTAGGTAATTCCTCTTTTATTAAATTAATTAAATCATCAGACAAATTTTCCCTGACTTCCTCCCTCAGGCCATAAGAAAAAGAGCAGAATTCCCTGTTACACTTTTCTCTTTAAAATCAGTCCAGTAGGAGGAAATGAAGTTTGTGTAAGTGATTGCACAGAGGCTACAGAGTCGGGATTGGTGGGGCCTGTTCACTCTCTGGCACTGATATTCTCTGTGGCCTTGGGCAAGACACTGAGCCAGTTTTCAGTTCAGTTTCCCGACAGGGTAAAATGGGATTTATATAGCATTAGACACATCAGCTATGCAAGTCTTGTTCTTTTATTTCCTACAGTACTTATACGAGTCTCATTCACTCAGAGAGAGATTTCTGGCCTCACTTGGTACTACCCTACACTAAACCCTAACCCTTTAAAGGAGGTAATCAGTCCCCAGTTAAACCTGGTCCAAATGGCGTGCATTGTGTGACCACTGTCCTTAATTGGACGAAAAGATGCAAGAAAAAGTGACAAATGCTAGATATCAGTCAGGCCAGCCAGCAAACAACTACAAACTGTTCCAGGATTACACTCATACAAGAGTGCAGAGCACACACTACTTTCCTAATACTGTAAAAAGGCAAAAAAAAAAAAAAAATCAGGAAAAGGCAGCCAAACAAATCGAAGCACCTGTAGCGTGAATTTCTGTGTTTTGGCATGAAAATTAGATCATGTTGCTTATAGGACAATAATTAGGAAGGGAGTTTCTAGGCTCAGAATTAAAGAGTTAAGGGCTTTCCAAGCCCTGAGTTGCAGACGTATTACGTGCCATTAAAGGTGTCAAGAAAAGTTCAGGATAGTTGTGAATCCTGCCAAAACTCATGCCCAAACACATTTAATAACAAAATATGTGTACATGACAAGCATGTCTGACAGTTCAGTTTTCTAGACACTACATGGTGTTTGGAAGAAACATTAGATGCTGTTAGATTACTTTTTTTTACATTTAATGGTTCAGACTAAAAGAAAAGAAGTGATAAGCATTGTAAAACCAAAATAATGTTTTGGTAGAGTTTCTTCCTCATAAACCTTGGCAGCAAATCCTTTTTTTCCCCCCTCATTTTTCCAAAATAACTGACAAACAGCTATTTCAATCCTGTTGCAAGCAGTCCTGTTAGTTCAGTGAACAGTAGTAATATTCATTCAAGTTCTGGATACTTTCCTGCTCTGTCCTCCAGCCTCATATTTGCTACTTGTCAAAACAAGTGATGGACTTTCAGTTCACTACCTATAGCTTGGTTTGCTAAAAATATCACATTGTTTAGGTGCTTCACCCCAAATGGTTAGTGGTGATAAGGAGAGGGCACCCACTGCCAAGGCTTTGTACTCACTCAGAGATATATCGGGGTGTGAGCACTGGGTGAGTTTTGTGGCGCCTGGAGGGAGGATCAGGGTCTAGCAGACATCATGCTGGCAGATATGAAGTCACCTTCTGCTTTGCACCTCCCCACAGCTTATCTTGTGATAACAGCTTCTCCTTCTCCTTGCTGTAGGATTTCATGTTTTAAGTCCCAATTCTGTGAGGCTTTAGGCATGTGCTGAACTTTTTCTTCTTGTCTTCCCAGGGAAGTCAGCAAGACTGCTTAAAACAGGATCAGGACCTGATACAAACAAGCCTGTGCCATTTAATTTTGTCCTATATGCAAGCCCACAGCTTAATACTACAGGGCACACACCATATACAGAATACAACTTTGCATTCCCAATTGCAGAACTGATTCGAAGCCAGTAAAACTACATGTGTGATTTAGGAATGGTGAATGCAGCCTTGGCAAAAGGTTAACATTGAGAGCACTCTAAGGAGGCTAACAGGATGAAGTTGCAAGCATATTTTCTCAAGAAAAGCAATTAAAAATGACATGATGTTAGAATAAGTCTGTCCAGAAAGAATAACAGAACATTCACCTGCAAGTAATCTCAGGAGACTGGTCAACGCTTGGAAAAAAAAAAAAGCTGTCTCACAAATTGCTCAGTGTTTAACTTGAAGTCCATTTGTTAATTTTGTAAACATCTCTGCTTCCGTTTTGCACTGACATGGTATTGACAGTGGGGCTCGAATCCTGCCAGGAAGGAAGTATCAGGTTTCAGGCAGCTTCAGGAGGCTTCTCAAGTCTATCTTCACCTGAAGGGCTTTGGCAATAATTTACTGACAGAAGGAAACATGCTGCAATTCAGGCTGCACATGAATGAAAACTGCCTAACATTTCAGGTATGTGTTTGGGAATGTGCTGCAGCCAGTGCCCACAGCTCAGGTGGTGTTCCCTTTTACCAGCCTCCACCCCAAGTGATTTTATTTGCACTGTGCCAGCCAAACTGCAGTGCTAGCTGACAGCAGATTTGTGCTTCCCAGCCAGTGTTTTCCCTGGTGTGGATTCAGGCAGATGGGCTGAAAGACATGTGTGTGACCAGGGCTGGCATCTTCAGCCCAGTCATCCTTTGGGTTGCCTTATCCTGCTGCCAACCATCCCCACTGGTTTCTCAGTATGATTTCACCTGTTACTGCTCCCATCTGACAAAATTAATTGCTGACCAAGCCAGAAATGACCTTAATAATGCAGATGCTCCTCCAGCCCTTCCAGTGGAGGCAGTGCTATAGGTTATGACATCATGTATTTCTTCTTTTGAGCTAAATGGTTTCAAACAGAAGGCCCAGTGCTGTGATATTTAATAGCTTTCCTGCTGGATAATTAAATGTGGATTGCTCAGGATCTGAGAAAAGACATTCTACATGTATGATACTGGGAACCATAGGCCTATATTACATTAATAATGCAGACAGGAAGGCACTTTAGGCAACTGGTAGTGAACATACAGTAAATTAAGAAGAAACTGGCTATCAGCCTGGGCACGGGGAATCCTGGTCAGGTCATTTCAGATTGCATACAGAAACAATTGCACACTGTTAGATTAAATGCAGGCTTTTGCTAGTTTTGGACTACTATGTCCATATGTTAACTTTGAAGGTTAAAATAAGTATTATACTTTAAAAATGCATACATAGTAATTTGAAACCCAACAGCCCATCAGTGTTTGGCAGGTTCTGATGAGCATTGGAAAACATGAGGTAGCTACTGGACACGTCCCATCACTGTGAATGGGGCCATGCTTAACTGAGGTGCCCTAGGCAGTGTGCAGCTTGCTGGGAGGGGAAAGGGGCACCCAGGGAGCAGGAACAGGTCTGGGATGTGGCCGGAGCTGCACTGCAGCCAATGGGGCACTTGCAGTCTCAGCTGATGGTCTCCAACTACTCCCAATCAAGTGAAGGCATTCCCATGGTCGATGCTTAAGGCAAACCTTGTGTCACAGCCACTCCCTGCATTTGCCACCTCTGCACACAGCGGGTAAGACACTCTTTGAGGAGTATCACTAGAAGTTTCTCTATGGGTTCAACTCAAAAAGGGAGACTGGTCACTGTTAAGTGGTGCACAAGGTGAAAACCTTTAAAGGTATACACTGACTTGCAAGTCTATTTCCAAGTGTAAACTCAAAAGGACTGCATTTTCATTTCAATTGCCATTTTTAGGACACACCTTTTATTAATTTTTGGTTTTTTTAAGCCTTCCTGCTTGCTTTATTTATACCTCAGGTATATGTGGTATGAAGGGCTAATCTTAAACATTTATAGCCTGAGGTTGGTTTGTGGTATTTATTTCAACTTAGTATATATTATAGTATGTTTTTGATTATATACGACAATCAATTTGCTGGAATTTATAGCTCTCTGACTAATATGCTTTCATGATGTACTTGCCTTTAATTTGTGGATTTTACAGAGAGTTTATTGAAGTTGGATTTCCTGCTTCTCTTTCCACTTGCACTTTCTTTTAAAATTTCTATATGCGTAAGTGCATGATAGAGAAAGAAACAGAGAATATGAAAGCTTAATGGTCTTTAAAAGTGCTAGATCAGTTGTCTCACAGATTAAAATCACTAGGGCAGTCACACAGCAGCCTTTCCTGGGCTCTTGCTGATCAGAAGTCATTTAGTAGAGATTCCCTTTACCTTTGAGCTTGGATCTCCAGGGCAGACAAAATGTTTTGAGCACATGCAGGACCCATGACAGGAACTGCTTCCCAGCATTGGCAGGGGAGAAGCAGCCAAGAGTGAGGTGGCCCCAGCCTGGCAAAGACAGGGAGGGAACAGCTGAATTTATCCCTTTATGACAGAGCACCCTTGCAGTGGTACCCATCCTCATTTCCACATGCTTTCTCACTACTGTCCAGCTCCCCATCTGTTTACAAACATCTCCTCTGCCTTTGGCATATACGCTGAGATCAATGAGACACATACAGGAACAAAAGAAAGAACCTGGACTTGCAGCCTAGGCCCATGTTTTTAAGCTCTTCCTACACTAAACACTTCCTAATTTAAACCCCTCGGTTATGGGATTTTGGTAGTTCCAAAGCAGTGTTTGATTTTTCAGACTGGAGAAAAAGCGTTTAACATTCTCAGCAAACAGGATTTGACACAGTGCTGAAAGGTAAGAAGGCAGGGGAAAGGGGGGCTCAAGTTGGCATCTTGATTCAGATAGCAAATATGCAAAGCATGGTAAATAAGCCACAAGTAGAGGCAGATTGCTGCAAGGAGGAGGTAAGAAACCTACTGTGAATGGGGTAGGCACCTCAACCAGTACCCCCATAGGCAGTGATTACAGCAGTCAATGACTGAAAAGCATGTAACAGCCATGGCATCAGAGTCTGCCCGGAGCACCTTCCTGTGCAGGCACCTTTGCAAGGGTTGTCTGGTACAAGACTAAGTGGGACACATCAAAGAAACATCAAGGCAGGTACTGCTGTGAGCTGTAGGGAGAGGATGACATAAGATGACACCTGATACAAGGAGGGGTGAGACCTACTGGAGCCTGAGGCTGAGCTCTGATGCACTGCCAAAGGGTCAAGGAGATGGACAAAAGCCAGAACAGACTCACACAAGAGATATCTCCTAGTCACCAGAGCAGGGGGTGTTGTATCAGGATAGGTATGGAGAACAGACCTTGACTTCTGCCTTTATTCTGACCTTCCTCCAAGACTGTCACTTCACGTGGCCTCAGAAAACTGGGGACCTCTACCCAAACTGTGGCAAAAGTAGAAAAAAGGGAAGAGGAGAAGGAGGAATGCTCAGAAAAGGGAAAATGTAGACACTTAGAAACCCAAGTTCTATTAAAATTTAATGGGATTGAAGCTTATTTGCAACTGAAATGCTTTATAAGAACTCTACAACAAACACCTTCTGACCTTAAACAGCACCCCAAACACAAAGCAATTGGAAATTAGCAAAGAAACCGTCATTGCTATAGAACTCTCTGAGAGAAGGAATCTCTTAAGATATAAACACACCTTAACAGAAAAATATACAACCTTTTTTAAAACTGTCCATGGATTTTTAAATTAATATCTACTCAAATCTATTATATTTCTGCAGTTCTTTGCAATGGCATCATTACTGTTAGAGATGACTGGGCTTTTCCCATAACCTTGCCACGGCCCACTCTCCCCACTCCTCCCATTTCAGGGTAATTCTGGTTTGAGATGCTGCTCTTCCCATGAAAACAACCGAAGACGTCTGAGAAATTCAGATTTGTCATGACTACAATTCAAAATACATCATCTATTACCTGTTGAGGAGGAGGCAGCAGCGTCCCAACAGTGGAATTTGAGGGGTGTCCACTTGTTGCTAAATGCCTTTTCGGTGTGCAACATGATGAGGAATGGGGAAAGTGTGAAGCCATTGCTTGATCTTGTGGATCTTGCTTTTCTTTTTCTGATATCCTCACTGAAAAGATTATACAAAATTACTAGACTCCACAAAGACTGTAAAATGCTTTACTTAACTCAGAAGAGGGATTAAGTGTATTTTACCTTACGACACCACAGATCTCATGACACCACAAACTGGGTGAATATTCTGGGACATCTGCACTTCTGAGCTCCTGCCTCAAGCTATTCCTCATTATTTACTGCTAACTAATGAGCAGTCAGGTGGCTGATTCTTTTAACAGAGGGCAACGTTTAGACTGCTGTATACCCTCGAGCGCCATTTACCATCTCACACTTTGGTCTGGGCTTTTCATTTAAGCAAATATCTCCCTTCCTTGAAACACTGCTGGATATAACAGATAGAGAGGCAGCCATGTACCAAAATAGACGTATTTCTAAACATTTCCAGCTGCCTTTAGGGCACATATAGTATATGAGGTGAGATACTGTGAGGTTTCACCACACAGTAAAGAGCAGCCAAAGGGCATTTTCTAAACTTTTTTTTCCTACTGTCTTCCATTTGATGAAAGACTTGTGGTTAAACCTTTATCTTCTATAAAGATTTAAAAGTAGGTTACCTTTTATTCTCACGTCTCACTTTTGTTTCATTAAAAGACAAGTTTTACTGCAGTAATTCAGGTGATTGATACTTTGGATCACCTTCCAGAAAATAGATGTTAATGATCTCTATCTATATCTGTATTCCAGCACAGATGTGTACACAGATGTATTTGCATGCAAGATGCCCACAAAGCCGTGCTTCTTTCTAATGGCATTTTAACTTTGCTTTTACATAACGCAGCCTCTATGCATATGGTATGGAAACCTCTAGGAGTATTATTTTTGTGAGATTGCTTTCACTCTCCTCTCCTCCTCCCACAGCCCAGTAGGTACCTCCATGCCAATCAGCTTTACCGATTTTTTTAAACACTGGACCATTACTGATTCTGTGGCATGCATATGGATGTGGTTCATTATCAAGATAGTCCTCAAATTTGAAAAAAAAATAAATCTTTGCCTCCTTTAAGGGACTTGGCCACCACAGCCAATATTTTTAAATTCTCTCTGAAAATTCCTGCTGCAGTTTCAGCATTAAGGAAAAGAGACAACACAGAGCCTGCAGTTAGGCAGGCATTTTCTGTCTTTTTAAATGGTTATTGCAACTAATTGTGGTTCAAGTCTACACCGCACAACAGCTCAAGCACCAGTTGGTGGTACGCATTATCCACATTATTGCAAACTATGGCTGAATCACATATCTAACAGGGACCGCTGGAAAATCTCAAATGCAAAGGGTTGATGTTAATTATTTACTATTAATAACACTCACCGATTCTTTCAGTGAATAAACTATGCAGCAGTTGCTGTCACTGCACCCTGAACATACAGGTTGAATAGGAAGGTGATACTGACATTTAAGTAATGCCTAAAATATTTTTTTAAAAAGTCAACACTGAATAAAGCTGCATATCTGTAGGAACATTAATTCTTCAGAGTGATAGATAATAGGCAAACCGTCAACAAAACTGAAATTCACAAAGAAAAGCTGGAATTAGTAAAACAGCTCAGAAAGCTACAACAGATTTTAAACCTCCCTTGTCCTTAAGCTTCTTTTTTTTTTTTTTTACCTTAGCAGCAAGACCCAAAATTCTAGAGATGGCAGAAAACTATGAACTTAATTTAAATGAGCTGTGAAAATCTCCCACTGTCCTGTGTCTCTCTGTCTGAAGCTATGACCTTCCTGTCCTAGTGTCATGTGTCTGAACATACAAAGAAATAATTCACAGTGCACTTCTTACATTTTACATATTAAGAGATTAATAATACATCATATTCCATTTAACTTTTTATTTAATTTGAGTCCAAACATACAATGTTGACAAATTATTTTTGTTTTAAATCTGAGAGTTTTTGCACATTCACAAAACAGTGAGAAGCTGACCTGGAGGAAACAGTTATTGGTGCAGACAAGAAACATTATATCATTTATCTATTAAAGAAAGAGACCTACCAAAAGTATGAAGCACACAGAAATGTACGTATAATAAAACTGTCTGAAATATGCTTTAAAAAAAGAACAAGCCTGCTAGGAAAGTACCAAATAAAAAGCCAGGAAAAAAACCTCTAAATGCCCAAACCTCCTTGAAACAGAAGATCTGTGAACTGAATAGGCGCTTCTGTTTAATAAACTCAAAGAGTTTTCTTCAAACAAAAACCTTCTACATAAAAGTCATTTCCTAAACCAGGTAACTAAGTCTGTCACAGTCTTAACTTAAAAGGAGATTTTGTTTTGAATATATGTCCTTAAAACTGTGAAAAACAGATCAGTTCTTCCTTCTCAGTAAACCTCATCTCCCTTTCAAATATTCTCTTCAGTGAATAACAAATAATGGCAGAATAATAACTCAAATGATGGGTGAGTCATCATCAGAGCACACAGGTGGGAAAAAAAAAAAGAAAAAAGAAGATGACAAAATTAAACCCCAAGACACAGCAGACAGGTACTTCTGTGAAAGAGGCAGGCCCAGGATTTCAAATATCAATCCCAAAAGCTGCAGCGAGCCTTGCACTAGGAACTCAGTTTGTGATTAATTGATGGCACTTCAGTCTCCTGAGCTTTATTTTGAAGCTCTTTAAAAAGGCTCTTGAGGGAAACAAAGATTTCTCTAATGAAAGGAAAGGAAGCTGCAGGTTCTCTTCTTTGCTACTGTTTAGCTTCATCAGTTTGCAGCCTGTAGTTACTGAATGTTCCAATTTGTCAACAGGGTCAGCCAGGAGGGGCTACAGCCCATCCACTTAAGAGAGATGTGGGCTGTGGGGTCTCTAGAATCAGCAAAGACCAGCTTTATCTTGGGCACTGAAATCTTACTGTAGTTTATAAAATGACTTGGCAGAAAAATATATACTCCAGAACACTGTCAAGACCTTTTCATAACAAAGGAGAAATCTCGCTGGTTCAGGAGGAAAAACACCCATGAAGAATAACGCGGATTTTGCTAAGATGTATGAAATTAAATTAAATTAAATACACCTGGCTATTTCGGTTTCTTTTTTTTTTGAAGATGAGAGAGATAGCAAAAAAAAAAAAAGGAAAAAAATTAAAAAGGAAAAAAGCTACCTACTGAACCATATCATTCAGCAACAACAGAAACAAAAGCCCTGCTAGTCAAATTTATGAGCCTTGAGAGATCTTGGCTGAAGCGAGTGGAGAAATTCCTCCATTAACCCCCCCCCCCCCATCTAATCCCTAACTCCTTCACTCCCACACTTAAGGAATAAGCTCAAAAGTATCCATGTTTTACTGTGAGCACAAAGTTTTTCTTTCTCCACTCCCTATACCCTTCCCCCCCCCATTTCTCTCAGGGCCAATAAGTGATTCATCCTCAGATGGTGCAGTTGAATACAAAAGTATAAGTATTAGCAGCTTTCAGACTCACCTTTTGATCCAAAACTCGATGAGAAGAGGGATGTGAGCTCCTGAACTATTCTCAATCTGCCTGGAGGAGCTTTTTCAGCAGAGCCCAACTCTTTGGAGAACAGCTCACAGTAGCTCTAATAACAACAAGGCCTGGACAGCCATTACATGATTTTAACACACATCTCTCATGCAGGTGCCAAGGTA
>VYZX01010399.1:62866-82462 GCA_013401335.1 Brachypteracias leptosomus
AGTTCCTCCTTTTCCTTCAGTGGTGTCATCTTGGCTTGTGTGCTCCCTTCAGAGATGCTAACAACTGGCAGCTCTGCTCAGGGAGATCACTGATCTAATTTATTTCTCCTTCTCCCTTTAGGGAATGCTATCACAATGCTCTAAGATCATTGCCTTGTACATCTCACTCCCCTCCCCTAATGAAATGGCTCTGAAATGTCACCACCTAATCTGCGGGGGAAGCTGTACCCTCACAAGGCCTTCCATTCCTGTTGACAGCTTGTAGCTTCTTCAGCGAGCTGTCTCTGCTTACCCAAGGGGGTGCTTCCACAGGACCTTCACGGCTGGCTTTTAACAGTCTCGTAATCACAGCTCACAACATACTGGTCGATAAACTCCTGTTTTATTAATATTTTACCCTCAACACTAGTTTTTCCATTCTCAGCTTTAACTCGAGACACCATTTCCATGCCATCTCTCAACTTGTCTAGGACTTAGTAGCAAGAGGTGTGTTTGGAAACCTAAATAATTCCACTTCTGAGGCCTCAGATTATGCTATTTCTTCTAATTTTTGAGGCATTTGAAATGCTCTCACAAAATGGAGAGAAACTGTACAGGTTTGTGCTTGTTCTCAAAGTATATTTGTTCAGCAACAGCTACTTGTAAATGGCTGATTTGGGACTGTATTTAAACTGGAAAGCATCTTAGCACAATTGGATGGGAAATGTGTTATGGGTGAATGCAGTGATCTGGAGGAGTTGCTCTCTAGGGAACAGCAGCTTTGTCCTAGCAGGAAAATGCCAATGCTGTCTGGAAAGTCATAATACATAATAAAACACAGAAAACCCTTTTTCATTGTTGCTACAAACTCTGGCAATTTTCTGTTGTATGCAATACTCCTCACCCTTGTGCTTGTGCGTTCTTCCACGCTGCCTCCTCTCTTTGGGATGATTTCTCTATTCCAGTTCAGAGAAGTAACATTTAAAAAAACCCAAGTATTTTTCTTCCTTCCCAAGATGGCAGTTGTGGTGTGACTTTTGGCTTTCTGACCACAGAAGCACCTTGTAGTACTACCCCAGTTACCCATCAGCAGACCTGTTGAGCATCAACTGCTCTTGTGCGCCAGAGACCTGATGCTTTTACAGCTTTCCCCATGATGAGGTAGAGCTTTTCTATTTCTCACGCTAGGCATAGAAAACTGGTAGCTTGTATGGCAGTAGCAAAAGTATCCATTCCAAGATAACCTATTCTCCATCTTCAGGCAGAGTATTCCCTTTAAAGAGCAATTCACAAAGCAAGCTTTTCTTGGTCTATGAGATATTCACCAGAGCTTACCCCTGCCCAGGCTTTAACATGCCCAATTTTGTGTTTTCCTATCTTTATCTCCAATTTTGTCATGCCAAATGCAAACTAGACTATTTATACAATAGCCCTGTATATTCCATGACAAAAATAATTAGCTTATTCAGAAATATGCATTCATTTGCCATTGTCTAAACTCTTCTTTCACCCCCATAAATATATAGCCAGATTCTGCATAATGGAAGCAAAAGCTCTGGACCCTTAATTACAAAAAGTAAATGAGTAATTTAAAATTCTTTAAAATTATACCTAAAAACGTAACTGAATTCACATGCACCAAGGAGGAATGTAGACACTTGTAGCAATCTCTTGCTGTTCATTAAAATTCATTATTATTAAAAAAAAATAATCACTGGAAACAATTAATTTATAGAAATTGACAGTATGAAGTTGCTAGAAGCAGGGACATTAAAGCTATTTGCTTATGTATTGTTGTTATTTCATGACAGCTGCCAAAATATTTTTATATAGAAATAGTTACATGTGTGTATATATACATGTATGCATATATTTATGAAAGATAAGCACGATAAGCACAATGCCATGAAGACTACATATAAAAAAAACTTGACAACTGCAGAAGACAGGTGTTTCCCATGGCTCTCTGATAAAGAGCATACTGCAGTTAACGATGCTGTGAAAGACTGCCTGTAGACTAGAAACATATGCATCAACAGAAGATTACAACCATGAAAGACCTGCAGGTATACGGATAAAAAAACAAGGCTAAACATCAGTGCACTCAATACACTCAATCCTACATCTAAAAGCATCTTTAAACAAAGAAGTTGTTGTCTAGAATGACAGACACACCGGTAATGTGGGAGCTGCAAACATTGCTACTTCCACGCTGGAATAAAATCAAAGGCAAAGGGCTAGATTCCTAAAAAGTAATGTTCAGTCTCCCACTTTTCCTCTTAGGTTACACACAAGAGAAAGTAAAGCATAGGATCAGATTCTGGTCTTCCAGCACTATGAAAGACCCCATTGAAGTTGATGTGTAAAACTCAGCAGTTGCCTACCATGCAATTTTCTAAATAACATTTGTGCCATTTCCCACTGGAATTAACGGTAGCCCTGAAAATCTCCTGAATTCGAGACTTGCACCATGGAGCTGATGCACAGCTGCAGAGGGAGCAGGATGACTGGGAAGCCTTGTCATACCCAATGACCCCCTGGCATTATGTCCCCCCTGCCTTATGTCTGCTCTATGGTGTTAGTTACAGCATTTCAGGTCTGGGAACTGGACTTGCCACTTATTATTTCTTAAGAAACATAAATAAATAGGTAAAAGAAAACGCAAACCACTTGGTTAAGTGGTCTCATCAACTGCATTATGTAGTATGTCTGGCCCACAACAGAGAACCAGGCAGTAGGAAACACAAGCCTGGGGAAGCAGTCCAGTCTTACAGCCTACACTGCACCTTCTCCTCAGGCTCACCTCTGCCCTCTGAACCCAGCCATTGCCCCTACCTAGGCTTAGCTCTGCCTTTTATAGTCAAAGATAACATACTTCATATCAGAAGTGATGCAAAGTATGTCTGGCTTTCCAAATCTGGAAGCCAGCAATAGCGTGTTTCTACCAGCAACTGTTGCTCTTCCTGAAAAATCATAGTATTTTCTTTGAGTTATTAAAAAAAAAATTCTGGCTCCCTCTACCAACATTACAAGTACCTCCCCAAGGAAACTATTTTCAACCCAAGAAAACAGCAAATGAAAAGTATTTTTGGGTGTGTGGATTTTATCAAGGGTTCTAGCAATTTAATGGAAGGTTTGAAACTCCACCAATGTCATAACCCACATAATTTCCTTCTATTTACCTGTTGGTACTGTAGTGTTACTAGTAAGACACCAAAATACTTGTATTATGTATAACGAGTAGTTGTACTCTCCTTCTCTCTCCTGGTCAGCCTGCTTCAGTTTACAAAGCCATAATAAGCCCTTCCTGCCTGCCAGGATGGGAGAGAGATCAGAAAATGTCCCTTCGAGGCTGTGATAGAAACCAGAATTGCGTGATTATGGTGATTCTTCAAAAATATGTTTTTGGGTAATTTTCAGTTCCTGTATGAAAGAGTAGGATTAGACGATAAAAAATAAACCACAATTGGACAGTAAAGCTAAATACCGAGCCCTTTTGGACACAAACACAGGAGCACTCAGAGAAACCACTGGCTGCATCCTTAAGATTTCTAAAATACAACTTCAGAAGCACTTTTTAATGCATAGAATTGTTTCCAGGTTTTGAGGCAACCGTACACCATCAGAACAGAATCACCTTTGTGATGTGCTTTATGTATGCAGGGAGCGACTACCCCGCTCCTACGGGGTTTACAACCAGAGCAGAGGAGGCAGAAGAGAAGAGTACTGGGGAGAAGCAGCTGAGATCTGGAGACAAAGTCATGTCCTTGAGCCTGCACACCAGGCCAGAGCTGGAAGGGAGTCACTTCACCAGGGAGGGGTTTTTACCTCTAGGTTTTCCAAAGGTCATGCTCAAACCAACAGTACTGTCGAGATTCTCAGTCTCCTTTTTAGCTTTTCTATCTCTCCTTGGCTGCTCCCTATTCTCTACAGCAGACGTTTCACACAATTTGAAGGAGGTCCCAGTGAAGCAAAGGTGCTCCCACCCCTCAAGGAACATCTAACACCTCCACTACCCCATCTGGACTTCACCACTGCTGTCTGGCCTTGACCACCTCTTCTCCTCCCCAGAGGTGGGGATCAAAGAGAGACCTCCTATGGCTGTAACTCAAGCATGAGACCCTGCCACAATGACAGAGATGCCTGCATGCATAGTAAACCCGCAGTTGCCATATCCACTGTGGCTAACCATCTTACAGGTCCCAAGGAAAAGGCAAAACAAAGCTATAAGATTACACATATGCCAAGGGAATACGGGTATCTGTAACATAGACATATTTGCTTCCCTGATTAAGAGTAGTAAATTTAACTGAAGAACAAAGATGGTCATCATATACATGTATTTTCAATTTATAACCTACTCTCTCTTATTTTTTTTCTTCTCAAATCAAGGTCAACAATACAAAAAAACCAAAACAGTCTCCGCATGGGAGAAACAAGAATTACTTTGTACACAGCTGAGAAAAATAACCTGTGCTTTCCTGTTGCTGAAAAATATCTCACACACTTGAATTACTTCACTTTTTCCTTAAAATTTACAGAGAAGCTGCTGACCATTTCCCTTTCATACTGATCAGCTTTTTCAAGGAAGCATTTTTACCCCCCAAACACTCCTTTCCTTCCTGAATAATTCTGTTTCATGTTAGAGGATGTTTCTGTCAGAATGAAGTCAGAGAGTTATTTTGAAGATGAAAATCTTGTGTTGAAAGTGATTCACTAGGACTTGCGAAGAAAGTAGTTTTGGAAAAAACCTAAAACCTATAAAAACACTTGTTTGTTTTGTTTTTTTTTTAATATAGTTTTTATTTCATGAAGGACAGGGGTTTTTAAAGCTTTGAATAAGTATAATTTCATCTGCTTGTCACTTGGAAAATATTCCTACCAAATATTGTAAAAATCTTTTGATATGATAACAGTAATAGAAGCAGAAAGTAACTTCCATCAGTGACAAGAATTTTCTCATATGCTATAGGTGTGTTGGTTTCTCCTCTGGACTGAGATTACCCACATGTGTGTTTGGTAGGTCTGGACTGAGGAATGTTAACCAATCTCTGCAGGACTGACAGAACTTGATGGAACTGTTTGTCTCTCTGTGTTCATAATGTCATTACCAAAATTGCTAAAACAATATTGAAAGAAAATCACATAAATAAAACATAAACACATCTTAAAAGAAATCGTAAACTCAGTCAAAGACTTAATGTAGTGAGCAATATGAGGAACGCTATTCTATAAAGAAAACATAGTAAATAACCTGAAAATTGAGAACTGTGTACCTTGTGACACTGTAAGATCAAAGAACACATCTTCTGGGACCTCTCTGGACTTAATTCAGGCACCTGCTTTACACAGATGGATTGAAGGAGTAATATAGATCTTATGAACAGGTTTTGTGTCCTGAAACTATAATTAATAAAGGTGCATTGCACATTAATTATACATGCATAAATAACAATTTGATACATGCAAATATCAATAAGACCTACTGCTGCAAAACACAGGATTTCTGTCTGTATGTCAATGCTAAGTTTCCCTTGACTTTACCAGCGGAAGATCAGGCCTCAAGTCTAAACTAAAATGTAATTGGTGAGATTATCCTAGGGGAAAAAGGGCTCTTGGGAACAAAGAAGAGCAACTCAGAGAGTTAGGACAACTCTGATAAGCAATTTCCAAATCAAAATTACTGTTTTTCTAAAACTTGAAACACAGGAAAAAATTCAGCCCTAAAGTTTAAGAAAATCACTCCTATATCCATCAAAGTGCTGAAAGACTACAGCTCCCAGTCAAGGCTAGGGGTCCTTCTTTTTCACCCTAATAGACACACATTTCTGTTCTCTCACTTCACCACTATGCTCAAAATAAGAAGCCCCACCAAGGAACCGGAGGGACTGGAGGAGTTATCATCTACTTCCCAGTTGAAGTCATAGAATGGTTTGGATTGGAAGGGACCTCAAAGATCATCTAGTTCCAAGCCCCCTGCCATGGCAGAGACAACTGCCACTAGACCAAGTTGCTCAAGGGGCCATCCAACCTGGCTTGAACACCTCCAGGGATGGAGCATCCACAACTGCCCTGGGCAATCTGTTCCAGTGTTTCACCACCCTCAGGGTAAAGAATTCCCTTCTAATTTCCAATTTAAATCTACCCTCTTCCAATTTAAAGCCATTACCCCTCAGTTGTATCACTACAAGCCTTTGTAAAAAGTCCCTCCCCAGCCTTTTCATAGGCCCCCTTCAGATACTGGAAGGCTGCAAGAAGGTGTCCCCTGGGCCTTCTCTTCTCCAGGCTGAACAAGCCCAATTCTTTCAGCCTGTCTTCATAGGAGAGGTATTCCAGCCCTCTAATCATCCTTGTAGCCCTCCTCTGGACCCTCTCCACAACAGCTGACTTGCTTGTCCAGATGCAACCAGTCTTCTGCAAACTAGTGACGCTCCCACACAGCAGTTTTTTAGCAGTAGAATTTACTCCATTTTTTGCTGGTTATTTCCAGGCACTACAAAATCTACCTCCTAGTAACATCTTTGTTGAGACTTGCCACAAAAGCAGACCTGGCATAGCTTGAAATGGAAGATATCCTTCAGTCTCTCATCAGGTCCTAAAGAAAGTTAAAACAAGTAGTGAGTCAGCGCAGGACAGCTATGCTTCCTGGTACTTACACTGTCTCTTTGCTGCACAGGAAATGTAAAGCCTTTAAGTTTCTGAAGTGACACCTTCCCTGTTACCCACATTCACTGGTGACATGATATAGTCACAAAAATAATATTCAACTGACACTGGTTTGGTTTTGTATTTCTTACCCGAGTAATGTACACAATGCAAAAATCCCAGTTCCTTATGTGTTTCAAAGGACCTCAAGTGTATGTATGCACACACTCCCACACACGGGCACACACAACTGTACACAGGAGCCACCTTTCACAAGCAGTTTCTTAAATTTAAAAACATTATTAAATCAGAGACAGGAAGGAGCCTCAAAAGCAGGGGGGAAAAAATTGCCAAGAAAATGACTTTACTCTAAATAACCTGATAATCTATCCTTTGTTAGCGTTTTGTAGTCATTTGGAAAGATGGAACATGACGAGGCAACTTGCATGACCAGTGTCACTGGTTTAGAGTTTATTCAAGCAGCTGAATTTATACTGCCGTAGGGTAGAAAAACTTTATTTTTTATGCTTAGCTTATAACTATGGAAAATCCTTTATAAGCATACTTCCTCCCAAAACAAAGTATCTATCCAATCTATCCTGAAGCATGAGCACTGACCCATATTTTTCCTTTCAAAAATTGCAAGGGTCCAAGAAGTTCTCCACTTCTATGATTCTGGGGTTTGGTCTTGTGTTTATGAGCTAATTTCTCCTAATTTACTACCAAACTATTACAGATTCTAAGAGAGAAGATGCTCGTGAACAAGATCCACTGTCATGAACCATTTGCCTGCCTGCTGAACTTCTTATGAATATGCGTAAGAAAGGGTAAAACTGTCAGTGCAAGACACTTGTTATGTGGCAACATTATAATTCAATACAAAGCTTTACAACGGTATGTATAGATCCATAACAGAGGTCTGGTTAGAGGGGCCACACAAAGACGAGAAGAGTGCAGGAAATGAGAGTAAAGAAAGAAAACAAGAAAAAAAAGCTTGTTTATCCAGCGTGTGAGCAAGTCACAGTAGGACTGCACAAACACACCAGATGACACGGTCAGCAGGGAAGGAAATACCCAGCATATAGTCCTAGGTGAGCCAAGATTATCCATTAACCTAAGACTGCAGAAAATAGAAAATATGATGACAATATCTAGTTGAAAGGAAGGGGGGAAATCCTGCACTCTGCTAATTTCCCCCTGTTCAGTGAACCTTTATTTTTTCACTTAAATCATTGAAATAAAGAAAAAAGTTTGCTGCTGGTGTCTGTTTGGCTGCTCTTAATCAAAGACACTGAATGGATTTCTTAATGGTCTTCCTGTAAACATTGCAGTGGAAACAAGACTAAATTAGATCTTAAACAGTCAGCAATTTGATTAGCAGATACAGATCTTTATGCAAGTATTTTACTACTTTTTCACTTATAAAATATTCCAAGATTTCATTCCACCATCCTGGAATTTTCTTAATTGTGCCAAAATTCATGTAAAAATAAAATCCAAGGGGTAACAGATCTATCTTCCTTTAAATTTTAACAGAAGATGCATACTTTTAATTTACAGGCTTAAAAAGGAAGTTTTAAAATATTATTCTTAAAGAATATATCAGGCTTTTGTAATTTAGCCAGTTCCCACATAGCACCAAGTTTCTGAATCCAGACTGAGCTTGTGAGCAGCTCAGCCCAGAGAGGGCTGAAGGTGTTCTGCATTGTTTCCAGCAAAACACTTTTTAGGGTTGGGCTTTTACATTTAAAACAAAAAAAAAGGAAAAAAAATCCCTCTAGTTGCCTTAATAAATTTGAAGAAGCTGTAATTACAGGCCAGTCCTATTTGATGGAAGATATTTATCTTATGATCAATGTGTAATGATGTTCAATGTTAAAGAGCTATTTGCTTCTCCAGCAGCTCTGAAATGTGAAGTCATGTATGAATGTTTCATAGAACATACTTCATTCCATTACACTGAATAAAAATACATATTTATTTCAAGAAATTTATCTCTGTTGGGCTTTAAATTACAAAATTAAGAATATTTATAAATCTTAATATCAGAGCAACCAAAGTTGTTCAAATATTTACCTTTCAAATACTTTAATAACCACATTATTAACAACGACATTTTTTTTGTGGCTTAAGGAAAAACTTTTTCACAGTGAGGGTGACAAAGCACTGGAACAGGCTGCCCAGAGAGGTTGTGAAGTCTCCTTCTCTGGAGACATTCAAAACCTGCCTGGACACATTTCTGCGTGACCTGATGTAGGTGATCCTGCTTCAGCAGGGGGGTTGGACTAGACGATCTTTCGGTGTCCCTTCCAACCCCTAACATTCTGCTATTCTGTAACGTTTACAAACTTAATGACTTTTATTTGCCTCAAGTTCTCACAACATTTAACCTCACAACAGTGTCTCAGTTAAGACTTCTTCGGGATTGACAAGAATGATGTTGACTGAGATTAAAAAAAGACAGTAGATTACAAATCTAATAGGATTTTAAACAAAAACGGGCTATGGATCTTTTGAGGAAAAATAATAAATAAAAAGAATAAATTAATATAGATAGATTCACACATGTCAGTAAAAATATTCTGAAAAAATTATTACAAAACAGCACATTCCTATCCATAGCTGGATATATCAAGTAATTTCTGCAATTCTCATTCTCTTGTATACTCTGGAAACTGTACACAACTGAGCTAAATTAAATTTTTCTGTTTGGAGGTTTTGTATGAGCTCTTCGATTCTGGCACTGGAGCCAAACTGGTCTCAGTGACACAGGCATGTTGCTCATGTAAGCCTGTGGCAATTTTATCAGGGAAACTGGTAAATTTTTTGCAAGTTGAAAGCAGAACTTGGCCCTGTATAGGCTTAGTCTATAGCAGTTAGGTGCACCTAGATTGCCTTGCTGCTTTCTGGTACCAATAGCCTTCTTCCCTCTGCACGGCTTTGTCCTTTTTTGGTGTCAGACGACAGGGTTCTCACAGAGTTTCCAGTAGTGGGAAACTTTTCATTCAGGTTGATAAAGGACAAATTCAGCCTCTTACCCTAAAAGTGGGAAGAACATTGTCTTGATGCTACAATTCCTCCCTTCAGGCCCCCCAGCTCATCTCTAAATGCATTTAATTTCCTTCTCATCCACCTCTCTAGAATCACTCTTGTCCCTTCCCTTGGAAGTCATGCCTTCTCCCATCCAAAATCCATAGCTATCTGCTGTCTCACTCATTGGTTTCTAAGGTTTCCTATAGCTTTCCATTTCATATTTCCATTCTTTTTATTTTCCAAGAGATCCCACAAAGCTTTCTCTATCTGGTCACTTTTGGGTTCTTTCCAGTCCTCCTTGAAGCCCAAATCTCATCCCACAACTGCTGATTGTTGCTGTGGTTTTTTGTCTGTGATGTCAGAACTACCAACAAGCAAAATCTTCCTAGAATTATGATTTGTACAAATTTCCACCAGGCCCCAAATCAGATCAGGGCTTTTCTACTGTACCACAGGTACCAGCTGAACCAGTCCAGCCACTAACACAGATAAGCAATGCTGGCATTCACACCCACAGATTTCAGTGGTTTTGAGGTATAATGAACTTCAGAATTGTAGATATCCTCCCCCCACCTCCACTGTTTAATTTATTTTACTTATTTATTCAGGCTGATTGACTGTCACTTTAAAGGTGTCCTGAGCTGAAGGCCCCATTAACAATGGGAAGCTTAAATTTAGGGTCAGTTTTTCAAAATAACAGAATTCTCCTGGAAAAAAATCCTTACACCATTATTACTCCAAGAAATTCCAAAGAACACAAAGTCCAGCAAGGAAATCAAAGGCAAAAAAAGGCAAAAATGACTATTTGTTAAAACTGACTGCTTCCAAGAAGAACCTTTTTACAAGTAATACAAAAAGCAATGAAAAGGTTCTCACCAGACTTTATTGAAATGTCTCTGGGGAAAATCCATTAGAAATCCATTTGCAATCAGTCTGGTATCAAATTTCTACTGTAAATATGACAATTAAGAAGGTCAAGTTACCCGAGGTTGTGTAAGAGTGAGATGAGCAGTTAAAAAGGAATTTATGTTGAGAGTATTTTCTATACAATTTATGTCTTTTACTCTCTGTTAAAACACTTCACACTTTTTCTTATATATTATGTGACATTATATTCACAATAACGGGATACTGAAATAATGGCCCATCATGGGTTTCCTTATCTCCATGCAAATGCTTTGGAATTATGCTTGAATGTGATGTGCTGATTAGCTGAGTGCTGAATCCATGCCAGTAAGAGAATTGCTGTAAATTGTTGGATGAGTGTAAAATACACCCACACCATTGGTGTAGCAGAGAAAAATTTGTAACTTGAGGTTATGAAGTGTCCTGCTGTGACATAAATGGAGTGGAAAGGCACTTAGTCCAGAGAGGACCATAAATGTTTTAAAGTCAAAAAATTCTCAAGTAAAGTGTATAGGTAGAAGAGTGATTAAGGAAGTGACAAAAGCAAAGGCGGTTTTTCAACCTCTAGTGTTCCAGGTTTTCGTAATATCCAGGAGCAATCCCAGCTTCACCTGCAAACGGCCATGCTGCACAGACATAGCTGTGCTAACATATATAGATATATAGGAGAACTGTGCAGTGAACAGAATCTATGAACTCACCTCAATCTAAAACTCCTCCCTGCCACATCAGAAAGAAAGCTATTCTGAAACAGGATCAATCCATCATGGCCCCACACTCTTTACCACTGGGGTAGCCTACTGGTAACACACAGCATCTCCAGCACAGAAGTACAACCCATATGTGTGTAACTACAAACTTGTGTAATGTATATGGTTCTGGGAACAGTACTTGTCTGCATGCACATGGGTGAAGAGAGCCATCATCTTGTTCTAAGGAGGTCTCTGCTGTGATACAGCCCCAGCAGTACAGCAGAGCTGTTGCTCAAGGCAGCCAGTGCATGAACAGACATGCTCTGTTCCCTTCATGAGCAACATGTGGGAGAGGATCAGCTGAGTGAAAAAAGATAATGCTGGAGATATGAAAAAAATAAAAAGCCTAAAACGAGAAGGCACTAGGAAAAAAGAAATGTAACACAAAAAATATGGGGGTGGGGGGAGGAACAAACAACTTGCAGCCCTAAAGAAGACACTAGTCAGAAGCTTTCAAGGAGCAAATGGTAACCAACCCCAGAGGACAGCCTCCAAAGACAAGACAAGGTCTGTGGAGAGGGCACAGAAAAAAGGAGGCACTGAAACTCCCACCCATTGCCTTCCACTCACAGCTACCAGAGTTAAAAGACTGTTGATTTTGTGCATAGATACTGATCTGTAATGTCACTATGTCAGGACTGGAGAGAAGCATGGAAATGGCTCCTTTGGATGTTTTACCTGTTCTCCATCATAGGGTTTTCAAAACACTTCATAGTCATTAAAGATTTCTTCTCACAATGCCCCTCTGGAGGCAACATAGTAGTGTTATTTCCATCCTGCAGGAAGGAAGGCACAGAGGGTCAGTGTCACATGCCCATGTATCATAGGATGCCTGAAGCAGAGTGAGGAAGTGAGCTCAGGTTTCCTATGCCTGCCATTCATATACTGCTCTGTCCTTTTCTGCTTCCCTCTCATTCCTTGTACATGGGCGATGATGCACAAGGTACCACTTCTGTGCTCAGAAATGAAACAATCACGAGGTTAAACCCAGGGAGCAACAGCTGTGGGAACAAGACTAGACAAGGTTTCCATTTAAATCAATGTCTAAAAGAGTTTGAGACTGCTTTAGGTAGAGCTTACTAAATGTGCCAAGAGTCATGATTTATTTTTGAGAGGGAACAACTTCAACCAAAAAGACACCAATCCTTAATGTCAAGTCAACAGTAAATCAAAGATAATTAGTTAAAAATATAAAGATAATGAATGATACTAAGAAAGAATATCTAGTAATAGATAATAATTCAATGTTATGAAATGAAGAATTAGATAAGAGAAAATGAAGACTTCGGGAGAAATATAGAGCTAATAGATTTCAGGGGGAAAGAAAAATGAGAGCTCTTTGTATTTGGAAACAAGAAGTTAGTCTCAGCATGTCCTTGTCCTTTATGTGAAGGAAAAGTAAGTGTGTTGATGCTGTTAAAAAAGCAGAAGTATTTGTTAGTTTTTCTATTTTAATACTTAAAAAGAGGGATGATACACACACGGATGATAAAATACTGCTCAGGTAAGTGGTTAACCAAGCATGAATTTAACAGGTAGATGAGGGATAGGGCCCTATGATAGTGAATACCAAAGCTAAACATCAGCTGAAAAACACTTTTTAAAATCTGCTGTACTGAACAAATTGCACCTTTTAAAAGTGGACCAGATTTCGCAGCACTAGGAAAGTTCCAGGTCAGAAAGACTAATATGCTGATATTAGACAAGCAGGATATCAGATCTAGATAAAATAGATAAAGCCTGTACAAGAAATCCATTTTCATTTTTCATTAGCATTATGAGTGTGATTGATAAAAAAATAAAAGTTCTAGCCAAAAAGTAATGTCTATAAACTTTTCCAAAGCATTTGAATCAGTACCACAAATATTCTAATTAACACTGCTCATGGTCAGTGGGCTATGTGGTAATTAGCTATGCACAGGATAACAGACAGATTTCAGAAAGTGTTGATGAGGACCTGCCACTGACTGGTTCAACAGGAATCTGAACTAACACAGCTAACATTCAAATTTTCATCAATAAACCTGCAGTAAACAAAATCTCTGCTGCTCTTATGTGTGGGCAACAAAAAACACATACTGTAAAGAAACGATGATGAGAATGTAACTTTTTTATCATATTATCAAGTGACCAAAAGGGTGACAGACATTTGAAACTGAAGACTATGAAAAGAAAGAAAGGAATTCACTCAAAGGTTTGATGGAATTTTCTTACTCCCAGACTGAAAAAGGCATTTCTTGGCCTTATCTTAAAAAAATTCAAAATTTATTTTGTTTTTTAAAACTATTTTTCTGCTTTTTTATTTCCATTTCATTTTAACCAATCTTTTTTTTCCAGTATGGTAAGTGCAACAATAAATTGTCTTTTTTCTACTTCTAGGGTTTTTCCAATAGAAATACCAGCATAGAATCTGTCTCTGCGGATTAAAAGTGCTTTATGTAAAATTAAATTTAATTCAGATATTTTTTAACTGCCTTTGTTCTCATTGTCCATTTACTTCTAGTTTGGTTGCAATGGGATTTCTCCCCAGCATTAAGATTTCAAGGAATCTCCACTCTTCTGCATGATTCATGCTGTTTCATAACGTGCACAATCTGGGGCCTTTCTTATTCTTTCAGCATGTGTGGCTTCAGAAAAATCATGAGAATCAGGAAATTAAAAATTTTCATAATTCTGTAATGAAAGTGTTGTCATTTCCAACAACGCTTTCGTTTTGCTGAGAAAGACAAAAATCACAACTCTGTTGCTTCCTCAGAAACAGATCCTGCTGGCAGCCAGCAAGTCTGCCGTCCCCACTGGCTTTAAACATCGTTCATATCATTCCGTACTGATACATGTAACCTCTGCTTCCCATATTTATGCCCATATGTTTAGATGCTAAGGTTTCCTTCAAACTCATTATACAGGCAGAGAGCATATGAGATAAGGGTAACATCTTAATTAGCAGTGTCACGGACACATTTTCTGCAAGAAAACATTTCACTGAACCAGACATTTCCCATATGCTACTTTATATTGATTTGCACCTGTTGTCACTTCTGTGCCAACAAAGATACCTGATCAGAGTATGAAGGAGAAATGTAGGGTTTGTGGTGCTACCAGAGCCTTGAACTGCATGTCAGAGTGACTCCCTGCTGCCAAGGACCCAGGGAGAGACTTCAGCAGCCTCTTGCAAACCCAAGGCAACCACTCACGGGATGAAAAGATGAAGCCTGACCAACACTGTTTCAGCATCAATGACACCCTGAATAAGAAAACAGACTAATCAGACAAGTGTCTCCATAGAGAGCAGGACTATCTGGGCATTGCCATTAACCAGAGGATGCTCTGGTCAAATAATGAATCGACCTAAAACCAAAACACTCAATGGCCTGAGGCTCAGCAGAATAGCAATCGCTAATGATCCACCCTCTGTGGAAAGAGGTCTCAAAGGAGGGGATATCAGAACAAGCGGCTGAAAGCAACAAGCTGCCAGAAAGCAGCAGCAGGCTGTGCAATGTAAGCTCTAGGTTTCTGTTTTAGCTGCTCTAAGACATAAACATTGATCTCTTCAGAATACTGTGAGCTCAGGAGTCTCAGGGAGTTATTACCTATCCCATGTCCAAATTCCTGCTGTTGAGCATGGGGTGAATAGACAACATACCCAAACATGTCATATCCCATCTTCCTTGTAAAATTGGCATTAGCTTGGCCTGGACCAGGCAGCCTGCTTGGTCAGCTGCCTGATCCTACTACACTCACCCTTGCTTTCCTCCCTCTGGGTGCTGGGAAGAGTGTTTGTCTCTTCCCTGCTTCTGGACGCGTCAGCCTGAATTGACACCACCGCTTACTGTCATTACAGAGAACATGAAATATTAGGTACAGTGGGCACTTCTTATCAACAGAGACCTGTCGGTTGAGGAGTCTTAAATCACAAGTTTTTATTTTGTCATATTGACTCTATACACACCACAAACCTCTGCTGATGCTAGTATTTGCTTCTGATGCTTCATGCAGCCTCATTTTATATCAGTGGAGACAATCCCATCCTTCACCAGCTCTGCTCTGCCCTTCTGCCATGCTAAATACATATCAGAATCTGACCCTAAAATCCTTTTCAGTAGATGCTTTATTATTTTGACACCTACTTGTACCAGCCTGGAAACTGGGTATAATGTGGAATAGTGGTTGCATGTCTCTCTACACTCACTTAAACTATGACCAACCTGGGCTTCGGTGTACATAGTCTTCTGCTCAGATGCATCTTCTAGCAAAGCCATCACATGAAAAGCAAAATTATATTCTAGAACACGTACATAGCTTCTCTTTGCCAAGGGAAACAAATCCACCTACTTCACTTCAGGAGCCAGTTTTTCCTACACCATCAACACAGGCCACTTCACTTAACTTGGTTTCTATTTCTGGCACAAGAGACTGGCCTCAACAACTTCCTCAATGTGACTGTTATTTGAGGCCAGTAAAAAGCATTTCTGGCCTTTCTCTGAGGTTTTCCAATCCCTACATGACCTTTATGTGTCTTTTCCTATACATTTTCCTGTAATACCTTAGGAATCACAGTTACTGCCTTTAAGCAAAATTCCTGCAACAACTAAGATATTTCCCTTCAGTCTTTAACAGGGTCCAGTAGCCTGCTACCTGGCCCAGAGTCTGCTAAAAAGCTTCATTGCACTGAAAATTTGAAAGTCACATCCACTGCAGGTGCAGTATCAGTCCTTATTCAACCTGAAGTTGCAGAACAAGTGGCAAATATTTGCTTGTATATGTGTGGTGTTTATCTAGCACAAATCTTCTGCAACACCAGAACTCTCCCTGATTTGCTATTCAGTGTGCAAACTACACCTGTGTAGCTGAAAAAAACAACTCCTTAAAGGGGTGATAGAAAACTGCATGAGTAAACATCATCATCTACATGAACACTTTAATCATCATCTAGTGATTCATAAACACCTAGTCTCTAATTTGAACCACAATATTAGAAAAAGTACAGCCTTCACACCACCACTTCCCTGATGGCATTCAGAGCTAATTTAAGTATATATTTAACATAGATATTGCCCTTATCTTAAACAGGATCATATTATCATCAGGTAGATTTCAGTGTTCTCTTTTCTGTAAAGAAAAGGAAACCTTCACATATTCCATTATCTTATGATCTCAGTGCTCAGCACAGTCCAGAGGGTGAGTGAGAAAATCACATTCCTTACTACTGCAGTGATGGCACCCTCTCCATAAAAGAAAAGCCTGGACACCCTTTAAACAACTAGCATGGTCCCCTACCTCTCTTTTTATAGATTGCAGTTTTCCAAGTTGTTCCTAGGTTTCATTTCCTGAACAAGACTGCCATGCAAAACTAGTTTTCCTCTCAACCAAAAGTCCTGGTATTACCCAAGTGCAACCTGCACTAGTGCACCTGTATCTAACAGAAAATTTAAAATGTTCATTTAGTCTCAGATGAAAACCCTTTTTTTGCTGCAATACTCCTATGAAGAGCTCCTTCCTCTTGTAAACATTTTGCCATCAACCAATTGCTATGCTGCACTTATGCTGATATCCATTGCTTTCCGCTGCCTTTGAAATACATGGATCTTCATCTCGGGTATCCTTCTATAATCCTGAGATTTTCTGTTACACACAATTATCTTGTGTTTTACCAAGGATACAGACTACAACTATGGGAAGAAAATCAGGTGTTACAGCTGGCTGGCTCCCTCATGCAAGAGCATCCATCACTCAGTTTAAATGTAGTCTTATCTTCCCGAATGTAGCTCTTAAACTTACATCAGTTACACTGATTTTTCACCTTTGTTTTTATAATCTCCATTTAAAATACATCATTCACATGCTGGGAGGAGGGGTACTGTGGAGTGCAGTATTTCCCAAATGTATGCTACACAGAGTAATAGCCTTCACCACCTAAGTTAAACCTATAAAAAAGATGAGAAGAGGTGTCAACAATAAGGCCATCTTCTAGTTGTTTTCCCTTACCACAGCGCCTGGTGCCTAAACAGCACTTTGCTGGAGCTTTAAGCTGCCTTCAGCTATCCTCCACATTTCTGGGGAGTTTCAACTCCTGATGGGTTTTAAGAGCTCTGTGCTTTTACTCAGGTATTTTGTTAGTTCATTTTACATCTGGAGTAACACTAGGTAAGCACGTGGCACCCTGCAGTGCAACTGAACCCTTTGGCCTGTATCTGAGGTCTGACAAATCACCACTCTCAGCTTCAGCTCCTGCACAGCAATCTACTGAGCTTCAAGAGGCTCACACCAGAAATGGCAGAGTGTCTCTGTCACTGCATGGGCTTATGTCCGGTTTCCCCCATCGATTTCCATGTATCAGATGGGCTAAAAACACTGAGCATATCTTTGGTTCCATGGTAGTTGGATGTTAAACAATATAAAGCCTCAGAACTGGGTCAACAACAAAACACCAAACAACTAGGATAGAACAGTGCACTTTGAAAAATCCCACCTGAAAAGTTTAGTAGTGTTACCACCCCATCCTGTCCTTACTGTACTGCTGTGCCAGTTCTACTGACCCAGGGTCCCTAGAGTTCATTTTGTGATCCAGGAGACCAATGAGAAAGCATTTTACTTAAAACTTACTTTTATTTTAAAAGGTTTAAGTGCACCTTGTAAATGAATTCTAATTTGACCTCTAATTTGAGCTAATGATCAGTGTTAGTATTTACATAAACCAGATATGGGACAGTTCATAAAACTGGGGTCAACTTTTTTTTTTAATTATTTGCTCACTGGGACATATGCATAAACTACAAAACACCGTGGACTAACTCACATCTTTTTCCCTTATGGTTCCAAAGCCAAAGTGTTTGTCCCTCTCCAATTCATTTTTTAAATCTTCTCTGAATCCATTCAAACTTTATCCAATAAGCGTCAGTAAGAGACAGTCATGTAGAACAAATGCAGAATTAGTAAACCCTCTAATTCCAAAGTGTTTAGCTTTGGAGCACAAGAAGTTAAACACTTTCTTGCAACACACTGTAAACATGTCTGTGTTTAACATTTTAAATGTGTTCTGTTCCCTTGCACATGTGTTTAGAAAAGAAACAAGGTTATGATATTTAACTCATGAATGGATATATGTGCTCATTCCTACTAACACTTTTTAAACACTTGTGGACACTTAAAATTATGATGTGTTTAAGATTTGAACACATTTGCTTTTCTACACTCCTAATCCAATGAATGTTTGATGCATTTATTGAGAACAGTGAGTTTTTAATCAGGCTAGCAAGGGATTCAATTCGTAAATAGCAATGCTTGATTTTTTTCTATTTCTTCATTCTACTCAAAAGTAGAATCTGATCAGCTGAGGTTTTAACATAGGGTAAAGAGATTTTTCCCACCAGAATGAAATGATTGTACTAAGCTGAAGCTGACCTCATTTGTGAGGTGCAGAAGTAGCTACAACATTTAAAATGTGCTTTCTTTCTCAAAGACAAGACTGCACTACATGGCAAACACAGGAAGTTTGCAACTGAAATGAAAAAAAGCCAAAGCAGAACATATGCAAACATTTTTAAGAAGAATTTTTTATTATGTGCTCTATAGTTGGATAAAAGCATAAATTATCTGGAAATAAACTGTCTATACTACTCACCCGCACACATGTGGGGTTAACTCAGTGAAGAAATGGCAAAGCCCCACGCATCTTTGACTGCTGCTTTACCTGAGCTCTGCTCACTGGTCTGGCTGTGCTTAAGCTATTTCTAACCCTCCAAACCACCAAGCAGCTGCTAACAGCTGCCATTTAAAAAAAATCCCAAAAAGCCCGTAATAAAATTTTATCTATCATTCCTCTGAATTAGCTTAACCTGAGGCCAAGCACAGTCAATGCTCAGTGCTTACACCCATGACATGCTATTTCAGGACTTGTGAATGATAAAAATGGGTTCTTTTTTAGTGCGATAATTTGAATTTCCCTGTAAAATCCAATTGCAGCGGTTGCCAACCATTTCCTGTTAAAACAAAAGAAGAGTTTTGTGTCTCCACTCTTGCCTNAGGAGTTTCAACTGTCCCTTCCTGGGTGACTGCCCAGCCTTGGCACAGAGAGATCTTCTGGATCTCTTCAGTTGGTGTCCTGCCCTGCAGAGAGGGAACCATGAACTGCTGCAGAATCTTGCAATCCTCACCCCTGGGCATGACACCAGCCCAGAGTTTTCATATTTTTCAGCATTGCAAGTTATCTGGAGTGCTCCTCACTATTTTTAATGACAAGGAAATGAGGGTGATGAGGCTCAGTCACACTGTAGGTACACAA